>APFE030930764.1:17784-98353 GCA_000404065.3 Pinus taeda
TAGATTTCATATTATGTACTAGTGGGATTCACCAAGGTTTCTAAAATTTAAGATAACTTTCCATCCTTAAAATTTTCCCTGATTAGTAATCACCCAAATAGGTTGAACTTGGATGTTTCCTTGCTTTTTTGAGTTTATTTAGTAGAGAATATAGGGATATTTCTTAGTCAATCCACTCCTTTGACCCTTAGATCCTCATTAGGGTTCACTAACGCTGTTCCCGAGGTAACAAGTAGAGTTACTTGGGTCACTAACACTCCCTTAGGCTTGTTGGGAAGCTTTATAAAGAATGTTGCTTGTGTATAGACAACATTAGCTTGGACACAAGGCTTGTGAACTTGGTCATTGCTTCAATCATCATGTCTTTGCCCTCTAAACTAATGAGGAGGTCATTTTCTTGTATAATAGGTTGTAATAGTCCTGGGGTCTTAATTGTTTCAACTTTATTTTGTTGGAAAACCAAAAATTCCACCACAGAGTTTTGAATATTCGATTTAAGGCCACCCCAAAAAATATCCTTCTTAGCCTTGTGGTAGGTTTTTAGAAATCCTGAGTGCCCTCCTAAGGGAGAGGTGTGCAATTCCCTAAGAATATTTTGTTTGAGTTGGGAATTCTTACATAGGTATAACTGATCCTTGTACCATAATGAATCATTTTTCTAGTTAAATGTATCATATGTACTTGGATCATGTTGTATCTTTTGAATGAGTTCCCACACTTCCTCATCATTCTTCCATTCATCCCATGCTTCATTTATCCAATCTGGTTGGATAATAGAAATGGCACAAAGAAATGCTTCCACATCCTCATCCTTTCTTGAGCGTGCATCTACCACAACATTTTTCTTCCCTTTTTTGTGTTGAAAATAGCAACAAGAAATATAAAAATAAAATCTAGAATATTCCAATTTTAATTTATCCTTAAATTAAAATTGTGTATTAAATTGGAATTTAGTCTCACCATCTGCTTGGAATTAATTAATTAATTCATTATGAATTAATTAGTTGGAGAAATTCAAGTTAAAGTATTTCTGTAGTCATGACACAATTATCCGTTAAATTAAGGAGATTATCCCTTAATTATGGAGATAAGGTTGAGTTATATTTGATTTGTAATTAGTTAGCTTAGTTTACTAAGTTAAGTCAAGTTAAATTAGTTGCATGTTTTCTCCTATAAAGGAAAATCATGCATGTAGTCAATGTAAGGTTCCCTGAGGATTGCATAGTTTTCTAGTGTGTGAGATTAATGCGAGAGATTAGTGTTCCAATTGGTAACAGGAGGATCACCCAAAGGAACTGCGCAAGGAAATAGGAGGCTTGGAGGGAAGAGGAGAAGGTTTGTGAGAAGCCTTGTTTGCCTGTGAGCATCCAGGAGGATTTTAGTGAGAGGTGGCTAGGTATAAGAGCTAAGGATTTGTACAATTATGATATATTTCCACCTTGTATGATAATAGAAATAGTGGGGTTTTTAGCTTAGGCCTTCCCTTGAGTATTTTTTGTGTTTCCTGTACATTGATTCTTCTTATGGTTATATGTGTTGAGCTTGATCTTGCTCAAATATTTTAAGCTTCCGCAAATTGATTGTAGAAGTAGATTAAAGTATTATTCTTCAGTTATATTGCATTATTAGTGTTAATCTATAGTCAGATTTTCTACATAGATCTCAGAGGTAGATTTGTAGAGAATTTGCAAGAAATTCTACATGGTATCGAACCTGAGTTTATTGAAGTGGTGAAAAATATACTGAGAAGATAATTCGAAGTTTGAAGTTCGAGGTTGCAGGTGCAAATTGAATTCATATCATACTTCAGGTTGGTCAATGGAATTCTATGGATTGAGACTCGAGTATTCCTTGGAAGACAGTTTGAATTACATAGCATGGAAGGATCACATGGAGGCTATATTAAAAGACAATGGCTTGAAGGATTTCATTGATCAAGAAATCCAAAAGCTAGCTTCAACTAATGCACAAGAGTTTGTTGAGTGGAAGAAGTGTGTGACGAGGGCAAGACGGATCATCCTTGAGGGAGTTCAAAACCATATTGTCTCGACTCTCCATGGAAAGGATACTCCATATTCAATGTGGAAGACATTGAAGAACCTCTACTGGAACAGTAGCGACCAAAGGAAATTGGTGCTCAAGGATAAGCTTCAAAGAATCAACATGGAGAACATTGATACTGTTTCCACGTATTGGAAGAAGCTCACTACTTGCAGAGATGCGCTTAGTAGTGTGGGAATAACTACTGCTGATGATGATATGGTGAGCCTTGCTCTCCTTGGCCTTCCAAAGAGTTGGAATAACTACTAGGACTCTATGAATGGAAGGGAGAAATTGTAAGATTAGGAATAGTTGTGGTTGGATCTCATGTAGGTGGAGATTAGGAGAAGTACACGAGATGGTTGTTCATCCAAGGATGATGAAGAAAATCTGGCCTTAGCAAGTAAGGCAAGGAAAGGTAAGTAGAAGGATTCTCATTCCAAATCGAATTCTTCTCATGAAGGGAAGAAGGTTGACAAGTCTAAAGTGAGATGCTTTAATTATCAAGAAATGGGTCATTATGTGACTAATTTCCCATTGAAGAAGTCCAATAAGGGATCCTCGAAAGGATCGGAAGGTGCGGCATTGGCCTCTCAATTCGAAATGGAATTTACTCTTATCACATGCATGGTGTCATTGATGATGGGTTGTGTTTGGTATCTTGACAGTGAAGCCTCATTCCACACAACCGACGATAAAATCTTATTCAATACCTTGGAGGAGAAAGACCTCAGGATGCACATAGAGATGGGTGATGATGAAAGGTACAGTGTTTTAGGAGTGGGCACGGTTGCTTTTCGGAGGGAGCATGGAGCTCTTATCACCTTGATAGATGTGAAGTATGTTCCTAGACTAAAGAAGAACTTGGTATCGATTGCGATGTTGGAGGAAAAAGGCTACGATGTTGTCTTCAATAAGGGAAAGGTTTTCCTTAGACACATCATCACAGGAGAGGTGAAATAGATCAGTTCATGATTAAAGAACCTGTATGCTCTTGAGGTTCAAGATGCATGCAAAGCCTTGAGGAGCAAGGCAAATGTTAGTGACTTGGTGGTTGAGAGGGAAAGTAAATTACATCTAAACATGCAGTCCTATAAGAAGTCTTAGACAATTGTGGAGGAGCCACAATTGGAGAAGTGGACAGTTGGATCACATGCAGCCATACCTCTAGGTGTGAGGTTGGGTGATGTGAAGTGATAGTCCCATGAAGGATGAAATTGGGTAGGGTCCATTGAGAGGTTTTATGTCATGGATCGTACCTTGCTACTAGAGCCCAAAGTAAAAAGTAGCCAGAGGAATCAGTGGGATTGATACAGTCAAGGATCAAAGTGATAGAGGCTAGAGTAGTGACATATTGAAGAGTGCAGAGAAGGATTGACAATAGTACAGAAAGGTAGAGTTAGTCGAAGTGCAAATTTTTTAGTTGACAGAGGCAATAACAGTGAAAGACTTTGATGACATATACATCATACTGATTCAGGTTGGATGTTTATTTTTCATTTCTGGAGTTGTTGAGCAACAACACTAGAGATAAGTGTTGCATGCAGAACATTCCAAAGGTTTAGGATCATGATCAAGTTGAATTCATTTCTTGTTGAGAGGGAGTGTTGAAAATAGCAACAAGAAATGATAAAAATAGAATCCAAAATATTCGAATTTTAATTTGTCCTTGAATTAAAATTGTGAATTGAATTCGAATTTAGTCTCATCAGCTGCTTGGAATTAATTAATTAATTCATTATGGATTAATTAGTCGGATAAATTCAAGTTAGAACTATTTCTGTAGTCATGCAATAGTTATCCCTAAATTAAGGATATTATTCGTTAATTAAGGAGATAAGATTGAGTTATATTTGAGCTGTAATTAGTTAGCTCAGTTTATTGAGTTAAGTCTAGTTAAATTAGTTGCAAACTGTTTGTGGAATTAATTGTGAGTTATTAGTCAGTTGATGCATGCATGCACTCAACCAGTGTAGTCCAAATAACTGAAGATTCCCTCATCAATAAGTCATGCATGTCTATTCTGGGAAAGACTCAGCTGAGCTAAATGTCAAGGACAGTGTACTATCAGTTGCATGTTTTCTCCTATAAAGGAAAATCATGCATGCAATCAAGGTAAGGTTCCTTGAGGATTGCACAATTTTATAGGGTGTGAGATCAGTGTTCCACATGGTAATAGGAGGATCACCCAGAGAAACTGCACAAGGAACCAAGAGGCTTGGAGGACAGAGGAGAAGGTTTCTGAGAAGCCTTGTTTGCCTATGAGCATCCAAGACGGTTGTAGTGAGAGCTAGCTAGCTATGAGAGCTAAGGCTTTATATAATTCTGATGTATTTCCACCTTGTATGATAATACAGATAGTGGGGTTTTTAGCTGAGGCTTTCCCTTGAGTATTTTATGTGTTTCATGTGCATTGATTCCTCTTATGAGTTATATGTGTTCAGCTTGATCTTGCTCAAATATTTTAAGCTTCCGCAAATTTATTGTAGAAGTAGATTAAAGTATTTTTTTTAGTTAAATTTCTTTATCAGAGTTAATCTAAAGTCAGATTTTCTAGTAGATCTCAAAGGTAGATTTGTAGAGAATTTGTAGGAAATCCTACATTTTGTATATGATTTCAAAGTCATAACACAACATCTTTGTGACCCATTTTTGCTACTCTTCTGAAGATAATCTTTGTTCTAAAAAGTATTTAGGGACATCACGATCTGTTTTTACCTTGAAATGTCTTCCCATTAGGTAGGGTCACCATTTCTTAAGTGCATGTAGTATTGCCAACATTTCCTTCTCATAAATAGCTTTGTGTAAACACATTCCTTTGATTGGATGACTTTCCAAAGCAATGTATCTTTATTCTTGCATTAAAACAATGCCAATTCCATTTCCTGAGGCATCACATTCGATAATAAAGGTTTTTGTGAACTCTGGTGTAGCTAAGACTTGTGCTTGGCACATTTCCTCTTTAAGATTTTTAAAGGCCTTCATTGCTTTCGGAGTCCATGAAAATGCATCTTTCTTCAATAATTTTGTTAGAGGTGTTGCTATTCTCCCACAATTCTTAAAAAAGTTGCAATAATACCCTGTCAACCTGAAAAAGCCACATGGATGCTTTATGTATTTGCATTCCTTAATGGTTTTAATTTTGCTAGGGTCTACCTTAACACCTTCATGAGATACAATATGACCCAGATATTCCACCTCTTGTACTCCAAAGAAACATTCAAAGATTTTTCATATAAATGTTTCTCCTCCATTAGTTTCAGCACCATGTCAACATTTTGGACATGATCTTTCCAAGACTAGTTGTAGATTAGTATATCATCAAAAAATACCCACACAAATTTTCTAATGAAGGGTTTGAAAATGGAATTCATCAAACCTTGAAATGTATAAGGTGCACTAGTAAGGCCAAAAGGCATGACCAAAAATTCATAATGACCCTCATGAGTTCTAAATGAAGTTTTCAGAATGCCTTCAGTCTTAATTCTGATTTGATGATATCTTGAATGAAGATCCAACTTGGTGAAGTAAATTGATCCATGAAATTGATCCAATAATTCATCAATGACAGGAATGGGAAATTTATCTTTAATGGAGATCTTGTTGAGCTCCCTATAATCTGGACACATGTGCCATGATCCATCTTTCTTGTGAACCAACACAATTATACCAGCCTCTAGCATTTCTGCAACTATACGTTTAATTTCACTCTTTTGGACATTGGGATATCTATAAGGCCCGAAGTTTGTAGGAACACTTTCTCAAATCAAATTAATAGCATGATCATGATCACAAATAGGTGGGAGGCCTTTGGTAGTTTGAAATACTTTGGAATGATTGTCAAAGAATTTTGAGAGATCTGGAGAAATGGATGATTTCGATGTGGGAACCTCTAGTGAACATAATTGTGCAATTATGTCTTGTTGTTCTTTCTTTATTAGATTTTTCATTCCGTTAGAGGTGGTTATCTTTCCCGTTTTCCTTGTGATACCCCTTAATTCAACCTCCTTTCCTTATGAAGAGAGTTTCATGAAAAGTTCTTGAAAATTAAAAGCTATTGTACCCAAGGAATGTAGCCATTGGATTCCTTGTACAGCATCAGCACCACCCATTGGAATGGAAAGCATTGGGTTATTCAATACATATTCTCCCATGGATAGCTTGATATTATGGCACTTTCTTGAGCAATTTATGGTTCCTCCACTTGCATCCATCACTTGATACTTCGATGCTGGATATAGGAAGAAATTCAATTCCTTGGCTATATTACAATGAATAAAATTATGGGTACTTCCTGCAGCAATCAACACTATTACCTTTTTCTTCTTGATATGTCCTTCTATATTGATAGTTTGAGGAGTGGTAATTCCAGCCAATGCATTACAAGATATGATAAAATTTGTTTCTTATTTTCTTAGAGATTGTTCCCAGTGTATATCCTATTCTTTTGACGTTTCTTGTTCCTTTTCTTCTTCCTATTCACAATCTATGTAAAATAATTTCTTCTCGGCACACTTATGACCTTTAATCTATTTGCTATCACAACTATAACAAAGCCATTTTTCTCTTTTTTCTTCCAATTGTTGTGGTGTCAACCTTGTAGGTTGTGGGTGGCTAGGGGCAACAACACTTCCATCTTTATGATTGTGCTTTGTTGCCATAATTTTTCTTTCCATTTTTCTTGCCAACTTGAATGCCTTCTCTAATGAATTTGGTTCCCAAAGGAGAACCTCATGTTGGATGTTATCTTTTAAAGTCCCTATGAACACATCAATCCTATCCTCCTCTGCAATATATTTTACCCTTTTGTTCAATTTTTGAAAGTCCTCAATGTGCTCCATCATCGAACCCTTTTGTTTGAGATTTATCAATAGGCTAAAAAAAGTGTTTCTTTTTGTATCCTCATAATGTGTTATTATTTCATCCATAAAAATAGCCCAAGTGAAGATTCTTTTACGAAAGCAAAGCCATCAATGCCATACAAATTGATTTGGTTCCAAATATAAAGTTGCAATGCGTACCTTTTGTGTGTTTTGCAAATTATGGAGATAAAAAAATTGCTCCATCTGTAATATCCATGTTCTGGGATCCTTGCCATCAAACTTCTTGATATCGATCTTCAGAGCATTGTGGTTCTTCGACCCAACATTAGAGTCTATGAAATCACGATTAATATTTATTTTGTTCTCATCATGAGTTTCCTTTACTACCCTTTCGCCATTAGTAAGCATTTCGTGTAGAAACGTTTTCAAATATGTCTTTAAATTTGTCTTCAAATCTTCCATGCCTTTCTTTAAATCATCCATCTTAGCTTCCATGCCATCAATCTTATCTTCCACACTGTCCAACTTAGCTTCCATGCAATTCATCTTAGTTTCTACGCCTTTCTTTAAACCATCCATCTTAGCTTCCACGCCATACATCTTATCTTCTACATCTTTCTTTAAACCATCCATCTTAGCTTCTGTTCCTTTTTGTGCGAGTTAAATTTGTTGCACTTGTTCTTGTAATTTTGACATATCATGTTGCATTTCTTCCTCTTCTTCATAAGTCATGCTAGAGCTTTAGGTTGCTTACTAGGTGTTTCCATTTTCTTTCTTCAAGGAATCAATTACTGATAATAATGCTTGACTATTCTCTTTGAACTCCTTGAAACTAATTTTTCAAACCAAGCTTATGAAAAAAATTAAAGAAAACTATTTTCACTTTGTAGGAGCTAGATATTGAATCTGATGTATCTTTGTAATTTTAGATCTCCAAGGTCTGAAATTTCTTCCTGTGGTTACCGTCTGGGTAATCTTTATAACCCCACAAGTCTGATCAAGATTGGATTCTCCAATGAAGAGTTTTGCCAAATATCCCATGATGACCTAAGTATAGACTAGTTCAGTTGATCGAACTTGTATGACGTGTCGTGGGTCACTATTTCAACGTTAGGCTCTGAAAATGATACCAAAAAAACTATAGTCCATCCTCTTTCTGTAACGTCTGACGAAAATTCAATATGATGTTCAGAGTGCAAGTTATGACCATTTTCCCAAGGTCACCTATTTGGAATGTAATTTAGGGGTCTGCAAAAATCCCAACTTCCTAAAATTATATCTTCGAAAATATAGCGAGACAAGATCTGAAATTCCGGCCTGAGGTTCAGACCGATTCCATCTCAAATATGGATTTTTTAGCTTCTGAAACTTTGTAGTGAAAGAGGTATAGAGAAAATTCCATGACAACCTGTTTGGAGTAGCAAAACCCTAGAATCCAATGCTCTGATACCAAATGTTATGAAACTAGCTCACAAAAAGATAGAAAAGATAGATCAACACCTTAGAAATAAGCCTCTTTGAGGGGGAAATCTCCTTTAAATTATGCACATGAAAATTTCTTAGATGATTCAAATGACAAAACCTCATTTCTATATATATAAGTCTAACAGGTCACAATATAACCAAAGCTGACCTAACAACAATAATATAAAGGCACAACAATAACAATAGTGGGATTCTTTGCGGCACAATAATAACAATATGGGGAAAATAGGGGCACAAAAATAATAATGAGGGATACAATGACAATAGTAAAGGTGGAATCATTAGTATTATAGGGATCTAATAGTACTATTGATGTGGCAGGTGACTAGTGATGGCCAAAGTTGGTCAACGATGAATTATAGATGGACAAGTGTCATTGTTGGATTTGGTTTTACAGGTGATGAGATGGCACATTTCTATTGGTTTATTTTGGGCCAATGGAAGAATGCCATGTGGCAATCTCAGAGGCCACCACATGGCACCTCCCAAAGGCCTTGAAGATCGACATAATGGAGAAAAATATTATTGTGGAGGTCGGGGTCAAACCCATGACCTCCGACCTACCATCCTCGTGACTTTACCAACTCATCTACACCATGTTTATTAACCCATAAGTTAATGATTTATATTTCAAGTTAAGTGGTGTGGATTTGGGTAGTTAGGAGGGCTAGCCCATAGGCCAACCCTCTACATGTGAACACAACTCAATGATTGTAGTTACAGTTACATAAACTGGAAGATATACAACCCACAAACTTCGACAGTTAGCATTACCTCATGTGAACACGTTGTTACAAACCGCAAATAGTTGCAGTCTATCCCGATGGACAATTCACCATACTCTAAATGGTTACCGCATGTGAACATGGTTATGACTATCGTTAAGGTTAGTATTCCGATGGCCAACTCCACAACGTTAATGCGATGTTAACCATAAGATGTGACAACCCCACCAAAACTGTCGGAAGTGAAGGTTTCAGTTTACGCTAATCTGAGATTAAAAATTAATTAAGTTTAGTTAACCTTAATTAACTCTGATTTTAATCTAGTAGAGGGTTTTACAGTGCCCCCAAATTTAGGTGTGCCTCCAAATTTAGCGGGGCTAACTAGAGATATTCCAAAATTATAGGAGAAATTGTAGGAAAAGATTGTTCGAGTGATAAAGAAGGAAATTTTTGACCAAATTAAGATTAGAAAGAGGTGTTCTTAGCTAATTTGGGCATTTTGAACACATTGGTGCAGGTACCAAGAGCCATAGAGCTCTATAAAATAGAAATTTTCCACATTGATCTAATACAGAGGCTCAAGGCATGGAAGATGGACCAAGGAGATGTAACCCAGTAGGGGTGAACTCCTTCATCAAAACATTGTGTTAAAGTGTCTCTTTGATGGTTTGTTGTACTTTGAATGTATGTTGTTTAGCATTTTTTTTGAAGCTATTTTTGTCATGAATATTTTTTTAAACTTAAGGAAATTTACCTGTTTACATGCACAAGAACTAAGGAAACCCCAGTACAAGAAGCGATAAGAAAGAATATGTTTAGAAATCTGTAATTATCATTAGCATGAAAAAATAATCATACAAAAATAGATCAAGTTGGTATCAGAGCAAGGTTGAATTGCTTGATTTCTTGATTTTGTGCAATTAGGGTTTTAATGGTTGCAAAATTTTGATGCTTACAAGGTTAAAATTGCATAAAGGAGAAGGGAAGCTACTGGTTGCAACTCTTGAGGTAATTCCTAGAAGAAGGAGAGACACAAGGCCACAATCTCCACCACCCAAAGTTCCAATTCCAGCTGCACTTGAAGCTGCTCAGGTTTTTCCTTCAATTAAGATTGAATAGGTACAAGCAGTACCAGTTTTTGAGCCTCAATCCACAACCATTATATCTGGAGAAAGAGAGCCTGAAGGTCCCTCTTCAGAAGAGGAAGAATTCAACAAATCTTTCTTCACTTTAATTGAGATGGTTAAAGTCTTCTATGAAGAGAGGAACACTAGAATGGTTGGAGAAAGTTATAAACCTCCACGTGGAGAAGGAAGCTTAGAGGATAAAAAAGGATGAGTAGAAGGACTTCAAAGGGAATTATGGAAAGGCACATCCATCTCCATCATCCTCATCATCTTCATCATCTAACCCAACATCATCTTCCACTACCACCACTAAAACTTCCCATACTCATTCAAAAACCCCAAAAGGAAAGACTCCATTACTTAAATTAGACATAAAATTTGAACTCCCTATGTAGAATGGAGAGGTGAATGCAGAAACGTTGGACAATTGGATTTGATAGTTGGAGGTATAATGTAGAATTTAGGACCTTCAAGAAGATGACATAAAGATCTGGTTGGCTTCACTGAGGCTAGAAGGAGCTGCACTAGTTTAGAGGGAAGAAAATACTCAAGAGGAAATGAGAATCCATGGTAAGATATCCGTTACTTGGGTTGAATTGGTTTCTAGAATTAAAATATAGTTTTATCCTTTAGCCTATATGCAGAAAGTCATTATCAGTTGGCATAATTTTAGGCAGCTTAAAGGCCAAACAATCCAATATTATACACAGGAGTTTAGGAAAAGGGCTTTGTTATTATGAGTGAATTTGAATTCCCAAGATACACTGCTAAAATATATTGGGGGTTTACATTCCTATCTGAAACATACTATCATTATGATCAATCCAAACAAGTTAGATGAGGTATGTGTGCAAGCCACACACCTTCAATCTAGAGGAAAGAACATTCACGAAGAGGATAGTAAGAGAAAGCCATTCAAGGGTAAGGATAAGGAGAAGGGTGGAAAATGGAAGGGAAAGAAGAATGCAAGTGTCAATAAAGAAGGGGAGAGAATCACATGAAAACATTTTTCCAAAGAGGGGCATGATGAAGCCCACTATTAGAAATTGGATCCCGAATTAAGGCCTAAGAAACAAAACAATAAGGGAAAACAAAAGACGGTTGCTATCACAGAACATGACCTTGGTTCATATATTGGTGATGAGACCAATATTTCAGCCATGGTTACAAAAGGAAAAGAAATTGTTGCAAGCACTAGTTCATGACATAGTCAAAGCAACACTCCAAATGTGGAGTCAAGAATAGAGTTGTTTCATGTAAGAGTGATTTCAAATCATACAAAGATTGATGAATTATTTGATAGTGGGTCACAATCAAACCTGATTTCAGAAGACTTTGTTAAAAAATTAAACCTTGAAACTATACCTCATCATAAGCCATATCCATTGGGTTGGATAGTTAAGAATGCAAGCTCACAAGTTACAAGGAAGTGTTTATTCAAGTTCACGATTACTGAAAAGCTTATTAATGAAGTTGAGTTAGATGTAGTTCTACTTGAAATCTTAGGAATCATTCTCGGTAGTCCTTATTTGTATGAAAGGAAATTAGTATTTTATCGCCATGATAACAAATACATATTTCTCAATAATGGGGTGGAGTACATAGTGAGAGTCAATCGCAAAACGATGAACATTTCTTTGGTTAATGTAGGGTAGATGAAGAGACTAGTAAATGTAGGTAAACATTTTGTGCTTCTCATGATCAAGAAAAAGAATGCTATAGATTATGAATCTTTTTAAGGTTTTGATGGTAAATTTAAATCTGATTTGTTTGATGTGGTAAGCAAGCATGGCGAGATGTTTTAGGAACCAGAGGGGTTACCTCGCAAGAGGGGAATTCAACATGAGATTCAGTTGCAACAGGATGTTCCACCTTCGAACATTGGCATGTATCGTATGTCTATTATGGAGAGCTTGGAAATAAAAATGTAAATTCAAGAATTGCTGAAAAAAGGTGTCATATGCCCATCTACTTCACCGTGTGGTTCACCCATTTTCTTGGTGCCAAAGAAGGATGGAACTTGGCGCATGTGTGTAGATTTCCATGAACTGCACAAAATCACGGTAAAGGATCATTATCCACTTGTCGTAATTGATGATTTGCTTGATCAGTTGAAGTATAAAAAGTATTCCACTAAGTTAGACTTACAAAGTGGTTATCATCAAGTTAGGATAGTTGAAGAAGAAATTTGGAAAGCTGCATTTAAAACTAAACAAGGATTATTTGAGTGGCTTGTTATGCCTTTCGGTCTTACAAATGCTCTAGCTACTTTCATGAGGGTAATGAATGATGTATTGAGACCATTTCTAGATTATTTTTTCAATGTCTACTTAGGTGATATTCTCATATTTAGAAAATCAAGAGATGAACATGTCATGCATGTGAACAAAGTACTTGATGTCTTGAGAAAAGAACAGTTGTTTTTAAAGATGTCGAAGTGTGAATTTGGCAAGACTTCTTTAGTGTATTTGGGACACATTGTTGGAAGAGGTGAGCTGAAGGTTGACTCCTCTAAGGTTGAGTTCATTCTGAATTGGCCCAAGTCCAATACAGTTCCAAAGGTAAGAATCTTTGTAGGGGCAGCACAATATTGCAGAAAGTTTATTGCTAATTTTCCATCCATTGCAGCTCCATTACATGCATTTGTAAGTCTCAATAAAGTATTCCATTGGAGATTTGTACAAAAGAAAGCATTTTATGCTTTGAAGCAAAAGATAAGTTCAACAATGGTATTGAAACTTCCAGGTCTTATACATCCATTCGAGATTCAAACGGATACTAGCAATTATGCCATGGGAGCAGTGTTATTGCAACATGGCAAGCCCATTTCATTTCATTCTGAAATATTTAATGGAGCTGTAACTAACTATCCCACATATGAAAAAAAAAATTATGCATTGGTACAAAGTGTTAAGAAATGGAAGCACTATTTGATGGGGAAGGATCCCATCATCCACACTAACCATCAACCATTGTAGTACTTACAGTCACAATCAAAGTTAAAGCAATCACGACATTTCAGATGGATGGGTCTTCTACAAAAATTTCATTTGGTTATCAGGTATAAAAAGGGAATATACAATAAGGTAGTTGATATGATTTTAAGGCCTATTGTAAATTCATCTATTATACTCAAGCATAATTATGTTTTACATGAAAGTTACATAGAAAAATATGCAAATTATAGTGACTTTCAAGAAGTATATGAAAGCTTGAGTCAAAGAAATCAAATTGAAGAGTTGGATTATCATGTACATAACAGTTTGTTGTATCACTTGGGCATGTTTTTGTATTCCATAGGGAGAAGGAAACAGTATCATTAGGGAGGCACAAACTTCATTGATTGTTGGACACTTTGGTCTAGGCAAGACAACAACGAATCTTCGAAGGTATTGTTATTGGGAACACATGTTGGATAATGTTTCTCATTTCATAAGAGGATATTCTTTATGTGCTACAGGTAATCCTAGAAATAGGGAACTTGGTTTATGCTCTCCACTTATGATACCTTTACATCCATGGGAGAGTATCTCAATGTATTGCAGCAATAATGTTGCAACTCCTGGGACTCCTTTCTTTAATTTTATCAACCCAGTAGTTTGTAACAAACTTGGAAGCGACGGTGCTATATGCACAAGTACTAACTCTTGCTACGACTGTCACTTCATTAGCTGGCACAAGTCCGCTAGGAGCTTAATCCAACTTCTATGAGCTCTGAGAAGAAGCCTTTTTAACTGATGGATGGAAGCTAACTCAAAGGAGGCTAATCTACTTACAGAAAGAAACTAAAAAGCTGAAAGGAAATGCAAACCCTAGCAAACCCTAATTTTACCAGCTAGCCCTACTGATGCAAGAAAGAGGATGCAAGATACTGAAAAGATGCCATTGACTTCTAGGAAGGTAAAATACATGTGTCTAAGCTACTTCCATCTGAAGAAAACATCTTCTTGTATTTTTGAATAAGTAGTCAGAATTATCATGCATGTGCTTTCACTGTTTTTGACTATGCAGAGGTGGATTGGCAAGAAGAAATTCTTGTAGGAGGTCGAGAAGGTTCGAAGACGGCCTAAGGGTCCCTAGCACCCTTCCAGGGAGTTTCACAGAGTTTGGCTATCAAGAGACTGCTTTTGTGAGCTTCTACAGGAGATCTGTAGGGGTTCTACAAGATGTTCTAGGATTTCTACATGATGTTCTGTAATTTTCTACAAGATGCTCAGAAATGGGATGTTGGAGGATTGATGGAGGAAGAAAGGTGAAGGAGTGGATATGGAAGTGTGGTAAGGGTGTGAGGAGGTCCAGGACTTGGTGGATGGAGCTGAGGAGTGGCAAGGATGGCTGGATCTGTTCAAGGAGGGGTAGAGCAATGTTTCACAAAAATATGGAAATTAGGTCAAAGTGGGAAAATATGGCGAATGAAGGGCAAGAATCTGAGTTAGGGGATGGAGTGGGTTGCATTGATGGAGGAAGGGTAGGCAAGGAGAGATTACCAGTGATCTACACACAATATCTCAAAATGAATCAAAGAAAGACTTAAAAAATAAGAGATAAGCTATTTTGACCCACTTTGACCTACAAACCAAAAATATGATGAACAAAAGTTTATTGGCAGAAAATCATGCAAGATAACTATGGAAACTGTGAAAGAAAATATTCTAAATATGCTAGTACAACTGGTATCAACTTTCCTAACTAAAAATCTAACACAGCAATTGCATGAAGAGGCAAAAACAGTGTTTTTGGTGGCAGCAAGGAAACCTTGGTCCCAGCTCATGGTCCCACTGAGGGAGAGGTGAGATTAGAGGTGCTTGATAGCCTTTTTCTAAAGATCTTCTTTGTTATTAAACTATCAAATCAATCTAAACATGAAAAGCATTTTTAATCATCAAAATAAACCTAAATAACAAAACACGATTTAAATCTAAATAGCAGATTTTATTCTAAGAATGTAGCAAAAACACATAAAGTTAAACAAAGGAGGTACTGGGCACTTGGGTTGGGCCTAACTCCAAGAGCTACAGCCTCCTAAGAGATATTAGAGCTGGTGCAAAGATGGATTCATATTTATTGATCAAAAGAATAGTTACATTCCAAAAAATTTCCACAGGGAAAAGCTTGAAAGTGTGCTAAAATGCAGAGCTAACCTACTGCCTAAAAAAGACTAAAAAATGACTAAAATCGAACTAAAAACTAGCTCAATTCTACCTACAAAGTGACTAACTAAAATGAGGTCGTAAGCCTTCTTATTTATACAAATTGAGGTCCCCAATAGTCCTCCTAAACTTTAGGGACTCGGCTGCCAAAACTTGCAGTTAACAGCAACTTTAGAAACCCTTGCTCGGTTGCGCTTGTGATAATCGATTTGGTGGCCCTTGAACTCCGAGCTGATGGTGGAGAATTCAAGGTAAGGGCCCATAAATGAAAGGGACACCTTCCTACAAATCCTCTCCCTTATTCTTCCACGAATTTGGCTGCCAAGTGCTCATTAAAAGCTTTGATTTTGTCTCAAAATTGACCAAAAAACTGCACAAAACACCCATTAGACTTGTTGGCATAATGACTAACCCAATTCACTCTATCAACATAAATATAATCAGAAACATGCAATAAACTAATGAGAATTGTGGACTAAGTCAAATCAGGAGGCTAAATGAGCCCATATAATTACTCATTTCTGGGGCTCATCATCACCCCCTACTGAAAGTGTTGCCTATCCTCTGAGCAACTAATAGCTTAGCCCAAATTTTCTATAGAGAATTCTCAGCTTGGCAGAACTGTCTCAGCTTCTTGTAGAACTATCTCAGCTTCCTGTAGAGTTGTCTTTGAGTCCATCATCTCAATTCTCTCTCTTCAAGTGCAGGTTTTCGGCTTCCTCATTTAGGTGATGGATATCTTTGAAGGAGACTCCTCCATTTATTTAGCTATTGTGTCCATAATGACAATTGGCTCCTTTGACTGTGGTTGGGGTCTTTCAACTTTTATCTGCGTGCTCCTTCTTGCCTTAACGTACATGGAAGGCTCCCTTTTTTGCTTCCCTTTTTGTTTTGGAGATGTGCTTAAGGCAGCCAGCACAGCTATTGCCTCCCTGGCCAAAATCTCAGGTGATTTCTCCTTTTACTTCTCTGTTTCCATACTTCCTATAGAAACCATTTCAATTGGTTTCATGCTTCCTGTAGAAATTGTTTCGGTCTGTTTGGCTAGATGTGTCCTTCCTTTTAATTCATGTTTGGTTGCCTTGGTTGTGCCCTCCTTCGTTTGGACTTTTTCAGTCCTCTCTGCTCTACTCTGCAATCATTTTTCCCTGGGTGTTTGTGCCATTGTTCCTCCCATAGTTTTAGGCTCAGCAACTTGGCCTTTTCCTCGTTTCCCTTTATGTTCTTTCTTCGGTGGTCTGTCCTGTGTTTCATTACCAATGGCTTTCTCTCCTGCCTCAGTGTGTTCCCTTTATTCATTGCTAGATGAGGTGAGTTCCTTGGCCAGAATTCGAATATCGTCATCTCTGGACATGTTGCGGAAAATCTCCCAAGAGAGGGGGACAGTGTAGGTGTGGAGAGCATGTTCTACTAAAAGCTTGATGAGCCCATGATGGGCTAACTGAACCGATGTCCCTTCCTTCAATTTTGTGCCACATTCAATTAATGATTGCAGAAGAAAATAGGGGATGCTCAACTTATGTTCTAGAGGTAAATCCAACCCATGTCTTAGTTCACTCAGCAACCGGAAATGATAGCCGTAGACAATACTGAACCGCCCCTCACAGGTAATGTATTTCATGATTTGGAGACAAACTTCACTCCAAAGAGGAGGTAAGCTGGTTATCTGGACCCCATTCTTGTCTTCTATAAGATGTTCCTCAGGCAGGAAGAATGCTTTCTTGATTGTTTGGCCCAATCCCCTTTCTTCTTTGCTCCACAGGAGCCCTAATGGGAGACCAGTAACACGACTGGTAAGCTCAGGGGTAACTTCCAGGGTCAATCCCCTAAAATTCACTGTGGCCTATGCCTTTGATTCCATTTTTACGGACATTAAGAATTCCTCCATTATCTCATCGTCATAACCTTGAAGTTTGTCACAAAAGGACATCCAATTGGCGCGGGTGAAGATTTCCACCACCTCAGGATGCTCATGCAGCTTACTGGGATCCAAGGGTTCTTTCCTGGTAAACCCCCCTGGTATGGTGAGAGTGCTCTGTTTTATTCTCTGATCAGAAAAGGGAATGTTGTGTATGAATTTCTCCCTTGGAAAAGGGATTTCAACTATCAATTAGCACCGAGTCCCTGGTTCTACAACTATTGCTGCCTAGAACTCGGCTGCCTGTTTATGGACTGAGAAATTTGGTTTCCACAGATAGGGTACAACACTTCAATTTTTACTCCCAGCATACATACAAATGTGCAAATTCAAATTTTTTATATACAGGCTAGCCCTCACAGTTGCGTATCTTTCCTATACGAGAATTTTTTTAAACAGGAACTGTGGAGGAATATTTTGACATAGAAAGTCTAAGAAATTCCATGCAAATACACAGGCAACTGCTATCACTAACTCACAGGCGGACTTTTCTCGGACTTACGAATTCAATACAGTTCAATTTCACCACCTTTTTGAAACATACCATGCATGGAAGAGTGTGTTTGAGCCTAACTCTCTCAGAACTCCAAATTTGACGTGGAAAATTCCAGGCTTCCCTGCTCCGGAAGGCTATGCCGTACTTCCTATAGAATACCCCCCCGGTTCTTGTAGAATGCCACTGTCCCTCTGAGCAAGCCTGATATGCAATAGAATCTCGAAGACAGGTAGAAAAATTGGTGGAGGACAACTAGTTAATCATTTTGTGGAAGCGTAGGATGCATACCTCAATTGAGGAAGTTGCAAGTGCAAATGAACAACAGGTGGTGTGAGTTTCAGCTGAGCATTTTTTACTTGTGGCGTGATTCGTGGTGAGGGGATGAGGTGGCAGCATGTGCGTTGGCCCCATGCAGACGACAGTGTTGTCCCAAAACTTCATGTTTTCTACCTATAATCACTTCCATCAATTACATTGAAGTTTAAACGGTCACCACTACCTGTTTCTAGATTTCCTCCTGAGATGGCTAAGCATACGTGTCGTATTCACCCATCAAGCGCTATTTGAACTGGATGAGGGTGACTACTTAGCTCGCCACCAATTTGTTTAATCACAACCATCTCATTGCTCACGCAATTTTCAAATTACATTCATGCAATCATAAGAACGAGTTTAGTCATGTACCTGGAAGTCGAATGTGGTTGTTGTGAGGTGCTGTGGCCTTTCCTTCTATTGCATGCATTTGTTTCTGTGGTTGCATGATGGCTTGGTTGCTGATTCATGGTTGTTTTTCTTGTGCAAGTATCCTCTGGCCGGATCTCCACTGTAGGAATTTGTTTCCACGTTCAGATTTGCACCCTCAAGCTGTTGATGCTGAATTTTTACAAGACAACGACTTGTTTTATCCACAGCTCCCAAACGATAGACCAAATCAATCTGAAACTTTCTAAGCATGTTTCTATCATCATTATGCACCTCCCATAGCAAAATTGTGGTCAATGGATGCACATATTTCAAGAAAAATGGAAAATGGCTGAAGATTACAAGGGTCAATTTCTCGAAAACCATGCATCGGAATCGGTTGAAACTACTTGGGTAGGTTACTATCACCCATATGCATCTCCCCAAGAAACTGATTTTGAAACGGATGCATGGATATTGAGAAAATGAAAAAATGGCTGAAGGTGATGGAGGCTAATTTCTAGGAAACCGTACACCAAAATTAGCTGAAATTACTCAGGCATGTTGCCATCATCCCTATACAACTCCCCATGTAACAATTTTGCAAATGGATGCACGGTTTTCAAGTTATGGAAAAAACAAATTTGAGCACTATGTATTTTTGCTTCCTAGCGTTCTGCAGTTTTTGCATGGTAAGAAAAATGAGCTTGGGCTGTAATGTAGACTTGGAATTGATGGGAGAGAGGTTTGAGGATTTTAGGAGGACATATGAACCCTTTAGGAAGCTATCATGTTCGCCAAACTACCTTTTTGAAATCCATTTCTAGCTTCCTTTAATTTCTACAGGGACTTCCTGTAGAACACATAGTTTTTAGGAATGAACCACAATGAGATGGAAAAAATAATGGAGAAGGGTGAGGGATGGAAACAGGGGTGGCTGCAGGCCTAAAAAATAGATTCCAACCTTCAGATTCCCCTCCAAAATAGATTTTGGCTTGCCCGAAGGTTCTACAGGATGTTTCCTGTAGAAATACAGAACTTCCTGTAGAAAGCCCAGAACTTCCTGTAGAAGGTGGAATCTTGACTTGAATGTGATCAAATCCTAAGAAAGGTGTGTGGCCATGGAGGGAGTGTCTGTAGGGATGTCCTAGAGCCTGGTACGGACCCCTATCCTCATTTTGCGTGACCCTCTTTACTTGCAATGTATTCCTTGCAACCTGCAATTATTTCATAGAGATTAGCCTAATCTCCTACCCTGGGCACCTCCAAGGGAGGTTTTCGCCCAAGGATCTTGTTCTTTTCTTTTTCCAACCCATTGACTGCCTCATGGAGGTTTTCAATCAATGAGCCAATCTGGGGCGCCTCCGAGGATGTTTTCACCTTAGATTTTTATTTTCTTCTTTTTTTTCATTTTTTTTCCTTTTTTTTTTCTACCCTACCCTACTTGAAAAAAAATCATTTTCAAGTCTAAGAATACTTCCAACAAAGCCATGTTCACATCGCGATTAGAGACAAAATGATGTGGAGGCTTGAAATGCATGCTTTGACAGCTATCTGGATTTCAGAGACCAACTAATTTGACTTTGAAGGGATCAAGCATAGTTGAGGAAGAGAGTATTGTTGCAACTTAGTGACTATTTGGAACCATATCTCAATATAGCTCTGATATCGTTGGTCCTTTTGTTGATCTGGATCATTCTTCATATATTCTTCTATTATGACCTTCACATCTTCCTCTTTCTGTTGAGTTTTCTCTTGAATACATAGAGGATTTGATGGTAACCATGAGGAAGCACTCTCAATCTTTGATTATGATGTCTTCTCTTCATCAAGTGCAGCCCATGGTTCTTTGATCTCCTCTTTTGAATCTTCTTTTTCTGGATGTGGTCCTTCAATGCTATCAATATAATTTCTTTCTTGCAATACTCTTCCTGCGCTATGTTGAATATCATTGAGCTCAAAAGGAGTTGTTTGGACATGTTGAGCTACTTCAATGTGCGGGTTTGGAAATGGTGGTACGAGTAGTTGAGTGGAGGTGTATATTTGAGATGGATGTGGATGGAGTTGTGGTTGGGCAGGTGGTGGAGGCAAAGGAATGGGAGGAGAGTTGTACTGGGGCCTCCACTCCTGATGAGGTGCATTCCACTGAGGCTGTGGCTGAGCGTAAGAGTGAAACGAATGAGCAGCTGAAGAAGCATGGTATTGAGGAGGATACGACCAAGGAGGGGGTGTGGACCAGGAAGAATGAGCAGGGGGACCCCAAAAAGGCATGGAAGTGGCTTGATATGGGTCATAATAGGTCTGGGATATCTCTTGCATTCCCTCCTAGTAGGTTTTGGGTCCATGTGACCTCCTTTGGTTCATGAAATAGAGTGGTTCAGTGGCTCCTTTGGCTCTCTAATATGCAACTTTAAGCCCAACAAGGAAGGGTACTGATTTGTAGGATGGTATTCTTCACAAGCGAAACACAATTCTAGGGAGTGCATTGGACATTCGTTCCTAGGATGCTTTCTAGTGCACCTTGGACAAAAGATGACCAAAGCCCTCTTGGCTTCCTCTTGCTTCCTTTGGATCTGTAAGGTATCTAGTTGCATGGCAAGAAACTGCCTCATATCGCTCTTGAAATCTTCCATCTGATTTGCAAATTCATTTTCGGATAAGGTACTGCTCCCAACATTTCTGCTTGTAGCCATTTGCTCCAGAGGAATGTTTTCTTCTTCTTCTTCCCTTGAGGTTCTTCAAATATGTCTTGCTATCCACCTAAGGGTTCTTTAATCACAGCCATCGAAGAAGAGAGAAGGTTGGTTGTGTGAAGCACTGGGGGTGTTGTGCAATCATTTTTCTGAATTATCTCTACTCCTACAAGGCATGAAAGGAGATCTTTTTGGTTTATTTTTGCTTTTTTCTGCTTGTACCTACAAAACTAAAATAGATTGAACTACAAATAACTATCTTGGTGAAATGAAAATGCAGAATTGAAATGAAAACAGGAAAGGACTAATTTATTTTGCTAAAATGAAATTGCAGGAATGAAATGCTAAGCTACGCTTGCAGAATGGAAATTGCGGAATTGAAATGCTAATCTACGCTTGCAAAATTGAAATTCTAGAATTGAAATGCTACTATATGAAAGTGGGAAATGTCTAATCTACGCTTGCTGAAATGAAATTGCAAAATGGAAATGAAATAAACTACTTAGCAGAAGGTTGGAGTAAAAGGTATAAGAAAAGCATCAATCACCAATACTCTGACACTTCCCCGGCAACAACGCCAAAAGCAATGGTGGGCCCCAGCATTGCAGTAATAATGCTGCAACTCCTGGGAATCCCTTCTTTAATTTTACTAACCCGGTAGCTCGTAACAAACTTGGAAGCGACAGTGCTATATGCACAAGTACTAGCTCTTGTCGCAGCTGTCACTTGATCAGTTGTCACAAGTCCACTAGGAGCGTAAGCCAACTTCTATGAGCTCTGAGAAGAAGCTTTTTAACTAATGGATGGAAGCTAACTCACAGGAGACTAATCTACTTGCACAAAGAAACTGAACAGTTGAAAGGAAATGCAAACCCTAGTAAACCCTAATTTTACCAACTAGCCCTACTGATGCAAGAAAGAGGATGCAAGCTACTGAAAGAGATGTGATTGACTTCTAGGAAGGTAAAATACATTTTTCTAAGCTACTGCCATCTGAAGAAAACATCTTTTTGTATTTTTTACTAAGTTGTCAAAATTATCATGCATGTGCTTTCACTTTTTTCAACTGTGCAGACGTGGATTGGTGAGAAGAAATGCTTGCAGGAGGTCGGGAAGGTTTGGAGATGGCCTAAGGGGTCCTTAGCACCCTTCCAGAGAGTTTCACAGAGTTTTTCTATTAAGAGGCCGCTTTCGTGAGCTTTTACAGGAAGTCTTCAGGGGTTCTACAGGATGTTCTAGAATTTCTATAGGATGTTCTATAATTTTCTACAGGATGTTCAGAAATGGGATTTTGGACAATCGATGGAGGAAGAAAGGTGAAGGAGTGGGTATGGAGGTGAGGTAAGGGTGTGAGGAGCTCTAGTACCTGGTGGATGGAGCTGAGGAGTGGCGAGGATGGTTGGATTTGTTCAAGGAGTGTTAGAGCAATGTTGCACAAAAATATGGAAATTAGGTCAAAGTGGGCAAATGTGGAAAATGAAGGGCAAGAATCTGAGTTAGGGGATGGATCAGGTTGCATTGATGGAGGAAGGGTTGGAAAGGATGGATTACCGGTGATCTGCACACAATATCTCAAAACGAATCAAATAAAGACTTAAAAAATAAGAGATCTAACTATTTTGACCTACTTTGACCTACAAACCAAAAATATGATGAACAGAAGTTTATTGGCAAAAAATCATGCAAGATAACTATGGAAATTGAGTAAGAAAATATTCTAAACATGCTAGTACAACTGGTATCAAATTTCCTAACTAAAAGTCTAACACTAGCAATTGCATGAAAAGGCAAAAACAATGTTTTTGGTGGCAGCAAGGACACCTTGGTCCCAACTCATGGTACCACTGAGGGAGAGGTGAGATCAGAGGTACTTGATAGCCTTTTTCTAAAGATATTCTCTGTTATTAGCCTATCAAATCAATATAAACATGAAAAGGCTCTTTAATCATCAAAAGTAACCTAAATAACAAAACAAGATTTAAATCTAAATAGCAGATTTTATTTTAAGAATGCAGCAAAAACGCATAAAGGTAAAAAAAGGAGGTACTGGGCACTTGGGTTGGGCCCAACCACAAGAGCTACAGCCTCGTAAGAGAGATTAGAGCTAGTACAAAGCCGGATTCATCTTTATTGATCAAAAGAATAGTTATATTCCAAAAACTATCCACAAGGAAAAGCTTGAAAGTGTGCTAAAATGCATAGCTAACCTAATGCCTAAAAAAGACTAAAAAATGAATAAAATTGAACTACAAACTAGCTAACTTCTACCTACAAAGTGACTAACTGAAATGAGGCCCTAAGCCTTCTTATTTATACAAATTGAGGACCCCAATGGTCCTCCTAAACTTTAGGGACTCGGATGCCCTTGTGATAATCGATTTGGTGGCCCTTGAACTCCAAGATGATGGTGGATAATTCGAAGTAAGGGCCCATAAATGAAGGGGACACCTTCCTACAAATCCTCTCCCTTGTTCTTCCACGAATTTGGCTACCAAGTGATCATTAAAACCTTTGATTTTGTCTCAAAATTGACCAAAAAACTGCACAAAGCACCCATTAGACTTGTTGGCATAATGAGTAACCCAATTCACTCTATCAGCATAAATATAATAGAAAACATGCAATAAACTAATGAGAATGGTGGATTAAGTCAAATTAGGAGGCTGAATGAGCCCATATAATTACTCATTTCTGGGGCTTATCAGTCTTCCATTGTCGAGGAAAGGTCATGATTACTTGTATGTAGTTATAAACATGTTCAACGAAATGTGAATACTACACCATGTAAGAAGCAAATTACAACTGAAAAAACAACTCATCTTTTCTTCCAAAACATTTGGTTTCATTTTTGTGGGAGATGATGGACACAAAGTTAAAGAAGAGTACATCATTTCATCCACAAACAGATGGACAAACTGATTTGGTCAATTGAAATGTTATTCATGTTCTTCAAGGATATTGCAGCAAACATCCCAAGTTGTGGGATGAATAGTTGCATTACATACATCATGCATACAACCGGGAAAAGCATTCTTCGACAAACGCATTGCCATTTCAGGCATGTTATGGGTGCTTTCCAAGATTTCCATTGGACATCATCTTTGAGAGATATGTCGCCATTGATGGTCACAGTGAAGTCGATAAGGCAAGGAATTTCACAGAGAAAATTCAGTTGATACATCATACAATGGAGGAACAATTTGAGAAATGTCAAAGCAACTACAAGGAAAGGCATGACAAACACCGGGTTGATCATAAATTTTAAGTTGGAGATGAGGTTTGGTTATATATTAGCATAGAGAGACTTCAAGCGGAACGTAAAAATCTTAAACCAATCCCTTATGGTCCTTCTAAAATTCTGGAAAAGATTGGTAACAATGCATTTAAGCTTGTTTTGCCTCCTTATATGCAAATATACTCTGTTGTTAATGTTGAGAATTTGAGATTGTTTGATCCTCCTTTGATTGATGATCAAGGAGAGCATGTTCAACTACCATCAATAGATGATTTCTCACCAGAATATCTTGATGAACTTCAGCAAGATCTCATACATGACAAAAGAACTAGGACTTTGAAGAGAGGGGATGTCGAATACCTTAGAGTGGGACTCAAGGGACAAAAGCATTCTCAAGTCAAATGGTTGCAGACCGAGAAGGTGAGGAGTTGTACCCTCACCTTCTCAACAATTGATAGTATCTTTTGGGGTAAAAAAGTCTTATAATGTGGAGGAATGATCACGTGCTCAGTATTTAGCTCAAAATTCAAGTTCTGAGAATGGCTTGAAACATGAACAATTGCGTCTATCTCTAAAAAATTATCCTAATGCAACTCATTTCATCGAAAACTAAGTTTGTATGAGAAAGTTATTGTGTTTTGATATCTTTGCTAACCAAACAAAATTTGGAAAAAAAGAATGACGAGTCACTACACAGTCAGTATTCTATACTGCTAATAGTAGTCCATACCAGGCATGGTCAAAGTTGGTCAATGACAAATTATAGATGGACAAGTGTCATTGTTTGATTGTGTTTTATAGGTGATGAGTTGGAGATTTTATATTGGTTTATTTTGGGCCAATGAAAAATTCCACGTGGCATGCCTAGAGGCCACCACATGGAACCTCCCAAAGGCCTTGACGGTTGACATAATGGAGTAAAATATTATCATGGAGGTCAGGGTCGAACTTATGACCTTCGATCTACTATCCTCGTGACTTTACCAACTCCTCTACACCATGTTTCTTAACCCATAAGTTTTCGGTTTATATTTCAAGTTCAGTTGTATGGAGTTGAGTGGTTAGGAGTACCAGCCCACAGGTTGGCCCTCTATATGTGAACACAACCCAACGCTGGCAGTTACAATTACATAAATCAATGGCTATAAAACCCACCAACTCTAATGCTTAGCATTAGCACATGTGACCAGGTTATTCCAAACCACAAACGATTGCAGTCTATCTTGGCCAGTGGTGGAATTTTATTGGAATTTTTCCCATCATTGGGTGTTTTTCCCGTCATATACAATTCAAAATTTTATGAAGCTATCAAAATGCTTACTTAATATTAAAAAATTGGCTAGAAAAATGTTAAAAGCATCCAATTTAGGGAGTGACTCTATTTTGAAATTCCAACACACAGTTCACCATACTCCAAATGGTTAACACATATGAATAGAGTTGTGGTTAATGTTATGGTCAGTCTTCCGATGGGCCATCACCACAACGGTTAATGCAATGTTAACGATCGGATGTGACAACCCCACCAAAACCACCAAAAGTTAATATTTCAGTTTATGCTAATCTAGATTAAAAATTAATTAAGTGTAGTTAACCTGAATTAACTCCAAGTTTAATCTGGTAGAGGTTTTGGCGGTGGCCCCAAATTCGGGCATGCCTCCAGATTTAGTAGGGTGAATTGTAGATATTCCAGAATTAGAGGAGAAGTTGTAGAAAAACATTATCTGAGTGATAGAGAACGCAATTTTCAACCAAATTGAGCTTAGAAAGAGGTGTTCTTACGTAATTTGGACATTATGAACACATTGGTGTAAGTATCAAGAGCCATATAGCTTTGTAAAATATAATTTTTCCACATCGAGCTAATATAGAGGTCCAAGGCATGGAAGTTGGACCAAGGAGATATAGCCCAGGAGGGGTGAACGCCTTCATCAAAATACTGTTTTGAAGTGTCTATTTGATGGTTTTTCATACTTTGTATGTCTGTCGTTGAGTATTTTTTTTGAAGCTATTTTTTTCATGAATATCATTTTAAAATTAAGGAAATTTACCTATTTACATGCACAAACAACTAAGAAACCCCGGTACAAGAAGAAATGAGAAAGCATATGTTTAGAAATATGTAATTTTTATTAGCATAGCAAAACTAATCATAAAAAAATACATCACTCACCAGGTCTTTCATAAGAAGACACACAAAGCAATATCTTCATGGCAGCTCCCATCATTATCCTATTAAAAAATTGAGAGTTCTCAACACATTGGCTACTGATTCTTTAAGGGTTTATGGTGAAATTCACATGGATAATGAGAAAACCCATATCCTTGAAGTGTTAAAAAATAATGTCTATAATAAGCACCAAGGTCTCATTGCTTTCTTAAAATCAAGAAAAGGTCAAAGAATAAGGAAAGAGACTAGAGATCTGGTTTCTAATGTTTGACCTTAGATCCTTACAAAGCACAATATCCCTTCCATCTTTAAGCCCCTTAACACCATTCAGAACACCACAATATTTATCAAAGACCCGGTGGACCCTAAAACTATGAAAGGTGTTTATGTAATCCCATGTTCCTATGGGACCCCTACATTAGAGAAACTGGTCACTCGATCAATCAGAGGATTCAGAAGCATGAAACTGACATTGAACATTGTAGGACCAACTCCTAAGCTTTGGAAGAACATGATGAGAAGACGAAACACCACAAATGTATAAATGATTCCTAGTTCATTTCCAGGATTGATCATATCCATCACCAGAAGTTTAGGTAGGCCATCAATATTGAGAGAATGTCAAGTGCTCTTAATAGAGATGATGGATGGAAAATTAGTAATTGTTCGATCAATTCCCATTCTTCTTACCAATCTTAATTTTTATCTATTTCCCACTCCTTCCTTTTATTTCTTGTTTTTTTATTTCTTTCCAACGATAATAATTTTTCATTTTTTCCCCTCCATGCTTTTCTTTGCAATCACATTTTTCATGTAGCAGGGTCCATTTAAAGTATGCAACATGGGTACTCCTTGGATGACGAATTAAATCCTACATCCAATGAGTTCTCCCACATCAAATTTGAGTAAAATTGTAGGGATATAAGTTGAAAATACGTGTTGAAAAAGTAGTTTTTCTTTTTTCCCTTAAAAAATTGATGATGTAATTTAATCTTATTTTATTATTTCCACTCTTGTTTTATAATATTCATTAGGAGGGCTATTTTAGACCTTAAGATTTCTCTAACAATTTTGATGAAGAATATTGATATCTTTACATGAAATTACAAGTAGCTGAAGGGATTCCACCCCTCTATATGCACTCACAATATACAACTTAAACAAGACCACAAACTTGTTTGCCAACCTCAAAGAAGAATTAACCTTGCACTAAAGCACATTGTAAAAGAGTAATTGCAGAAATTGTTAGATGTAGGTTTTATCAATACAATTTCGAACATTGAGTGGGTGTCCCCATTAGTAATTGTCCCTAAGAAGAATGGAAAATGGAGAGTCTACATCAATTACATAGAACTGAATAAAGCCACTAAGAAAGGTCAATTTTCCTTGCCTTTTAACGACCAGTTTTTGGATATTATTGTAGGGAAGAAGTTTTCATCATTTCTAGATGGATTCAATGGATATAATCAGATCCAAATTAGTACTAAAGACTAGGATAATACCAATTTCACCTGCCCATGGGGGACCTTTTCCTACAAGGTTATTCTCTCCACCTATCTAATGTTGATGCCACTTTCCAAAGGGTTCTATTAAGCATTTTCTCTGACCTTGCACTTGAATTAGTAGAAACTTACATGGATTATTTCACACATTATGGAGATGCCTTCCAAGAGGCTCTCTCCAACTTGATCAAGGTGTTGCTAAGACTCATAGAGATGAACCTCTCCTTGAGCCTTCAAAAGTGCCAAATTTTATGAATGAAGGAATTGTTTTAGGCCACTTTCTCTCTAAAGAAAGAATTCATGTTGATCCCAAAAAACAAACATAATTAGAAGGGTCCCTATCCCATAAAAACAAAAAGATGTTTGGAGTTTTTATGACTTGCTAGGTACTATAGAAGATTTATTAAGGATTTCAACAAGATTGCTTCACCTTTATTTTGTCTACTAACAAAATATTCAAAATTATCTTGCAAAGACCTATGTCAAAAGGAATTTGAAGAGATCGAAGGTAAATTGAAAACTGCACCAATCCCTAGGGTACCAAATTGGGCCTTTTCCTTCCACATCGATGCAAGTGCATCAAACAAAGCACCTAGGGCAACACTAGAGTATTTTAAAGGTAAATTTCCTTATCCCAACTATTTTCATTAGAAAACAGCTTGTCCAAAGTTGATCTTAATTACACTGTTACTGAAAAATAATTAGTTGTTGTGCATTCTTTGAATAAAAAAAGGCACTACATTACAAGATATTAATTCTATTTTACATACTGACCATGTACAAACTAGTTACTTGATGAATAAACTTTATGTAAATGCCTAAATCATTAGATGGTTATTGTTGTGACAATAGTTTGATCTAACCATTGTTTACAATCTAGGGAAAGAAAATGGTGTTACAGATTTCATGTCTAGACTAACCTTATTTGCAAAGAATGAAGAGATGGTGGATGGCCAGCTACCAGATTAGCACATATTTTCCATATCATTATTGTCTCCATGGTTTGCTGACATAGAAAACATCTTAGTTAATGACCAATTCCCCCCTCATTTATTGATTGAAGATAATTTCATTGGTGATGTTAATAAGAATTGCTTAAAGATCTTGAAAATACCATAAATGCAACATCTATTATGAAGTAACAAAAAATGAAGACAATATAGACAATCCATCAAGTTTTGTTACGATATATCACTCATAATGTGTGAGCTATGTCACTTGGCCCAACCTAAAAGTACATAGGCCTCTATTGTATCTCAAAAAAAGAATGGATAATACATGTCAATACCTCACATCTTTTGATGAATCCAAAATCCATTGCTCAAACTACAACATATTCTATACCAACATCTTTATCTCAGATAATTATACAATTTTATAACATAAACATGACCAACTTCTGACATGTGCAAGGCTACCTCGAAGTTTGTGCCAAATATTTAATGACACATGTGGGATTTTATAGTGAGACCTCATATCTTCTACTCAAATCCAAATTATGACTAAACCAATTGATTCCTTGTGAAATTTCAAGAACAATGAGAATAAACTTGACCGGGTTCTGGACTGTCACCTCCTCCTTCAATTTCATGCCACAATAGTTTAGAATATTCCTAGAATATTTCGTTAGAATATTCCCTAAAAAACGCTCTAAAATATACTCCAAAATATTCCTCAGGATGTGTTCAACACAAGATCCCCTTAGCTTGCATGCCAAGTGTTGGTCAGTGGTCCAACACCACTTTTTTCTTCACTCGTGGGTTCCCCTCCTTTTGTCAAATGACATGGTTATATAATTTTAAATAAATTTGAGTGGGCATACATATCAAATCCCAAGTCATTGGCACATTGGTTGGCATGTATCAATTGAGATGTGGGTTAGTTGGGTGACTTAGGTTCAAACCTACAGCCTCTATTTTTAAGATATTATTTTAAACCTAATGGCATATATATATATTATATATATATATATATATTATATTATATATATATAAAGCCCAATTTTAAAGTCACAACCATTCCAAAAACCAAATTGGTGTATGGGACCTTCTTGTTTGTGGGAGAAGGGACCCACCTTTGTGCAGTGATTTGACTGCTAAAGTATAAAAAGGCACACATACTCTACCCCCTTTTTCTTTTGAACCTATGACCTCTTACAAGGAAACCCATGCTCTTAACCTTTTTTCTCAATTGCATTTTGTTATGCCATGGTCCAATCCTTCGAGGCCATGTGGTAGCCTTTGATAGGGCCATGTGGCCACTTTTCATAGGGAAACATGGTGCCTTATGATTAGCCCAAATGGCATCATCCTGATAGGGCACATGGTGCCTTGTGATTAGTCCACATAGCCTCATCATGATACAGCCATGTCGTGCTCCTTGATTAAGCCATGTGGCAACTTCTTATTGGCCACCCATCATGCGACATGTCGAGACCAAGTGCTACCATATCAATTTCAAACTCGACATTTACAATGTCAAATATTGTTGCCACATCATCTATACGACCCTATCACATGGTAAACAGTTCACATTTTTCCCAATTTTAGCAAAACATTGACTAGCCATAACTTTATCATACAGACTCGGATTAAGGCATTGTTTGCAGCATTGTAATCATCTTAATGATATGTATGACCTGATGTTGGATTTTCTTTGAGGAATTTAAATTTTGAGCCTTTTGGGATCCTCTAGATATATCCTCCCCACTAAAATACTTTTGGTCCCAAAAAGTTACAAACCGATATCTTCATGTTTTCACTGATTTACAAAAAAAACCATACCCTTTTCTATCCAACAAAAGGCTAAAATATCACTATGTTGCATACTCAATTGTTGTTATCCACTTCATCAAAATTACAGTTTTTTCCCCTTCTATGGGGTCTTTCAAAACCAACATGTGATTTATAATTGTGGCCGAACTCAACTACTTAAAAATGATACCCATATGTTGTAATCTAGGAAAATGTATGAATAGTTAGCAGTAGTAAGGATATCAAGCATTCAGATATAAAATCATATAAGTAAATAGAGAAAGAGAGAGAGACAAGTAATGGAGAACTAGTGGAACCACACTTCTATTATATATATCTCTTAAAGCCAATTGGAACTGATACATTGATACATTCATAGATATTTATACCATGTCAGGAAAGCTGCATTAGTTTAACTGTCTGACTACACTTAACTTAATTTGACTTAGTCATCAACTCAACGAGGTCATTGACTTACTTATAATATGCTTTTCTGACTCAACTAAGCTAGTCGACTAAGTCGACTAGCACTTCTAACATCACCCCCACCCTCAAAGCCTACTTTGCCTTGAAGAAGGGAATATTTGGAGTGATACAAAAGCGTTTTTTTACAAAAAGAATATGATAACAAAGATCATTATGAATATACAACTTTATGTTCACTTGTTGGCTCTTTTAGAACTTCTGAAAATATTACAAAATTGATTACCATATAAAACAAAAATTAAAAGATGAAATTAATTCAGAACTTCTCATGGAACTTATGATTCTTTGATAGGTACTTTTTTATGCTTAGATGGTGCTTCATTTACTATCTCTATTGAATGTTTTGCTGCTTGATTAGCTTTGACTTCATGAAATTTCTATTCTTGAGTTGCAACACATGTTGAAACACTAGGTTCAATGAAATCATGGGTAGGTTGAGGTGGTTCTAGATGTGGAAAGTGAATTGGTGGTGCTGGAAACATATTTGGGAAGGAAAATTGATAAATGATATGGGAAAGTATTTGAAGATGTTCATAAAAAATTGACCATTCTCAATATGCTAGTCTCGCTAGTGCATCCAATTCCTTAAGTTTTGCAAGGTAATTAACTCTCTCTTCAATTAATTTTTATTGTGATAACCTTTTGTCAAGAGGTCATCCTTGTTCCAACTACTACACCTGATTGAGAATCCCCTATAAAAAATTTGAAGCATGAGTTGCTTCCATCTACATATTCTTCCCTTTTCTAACCCATTACCACTCCTCCTACATTAATTGTTCTTTAGATTTTTATCCAATGCCAATTTTTCCCTTGCATCTGACTTCCCTAGAGGCCAATTCATGAATAAGAATATCTTGTGTTCTAATACGATCATGAATTGATGATAAATAAGTAGTATAATTATTTAAAGTGGTTATCAAGGAATCTCTTCTATCAAGTGTGTGTTTCAATGCTTGCTTCACTAATAAAAATTGTTGTTGAGCCTTTTGAATTACCCTTGATCATTGTTAGCTTCCCGAAACTATTGTCTTTTCCTACAACTTAGTTAAATGTAATTTGAACTACTCATTCTTTTTAATCAATTTATGCACCAATTGTTGAAGATTAATGAGATGATCATCAACTTCAGTTGGTATGTTAATGTTTGAACCTTTTGTTATCTAGTACTCGTAATCCAACCAAATATCCCTTTCTCATCCCTCTTTTTTTTTAAGCTTGTTGGTGTCTTTTTTCCTCTTTTCCATATTCAGTTTTGTTGCCTTCATTGAATATTCCAGAACTTCAAGAACCTATTTTCCTCTAGAAAGCATTAACTCAGAGAAATTGCTGGAAATATCAATGAATTCATTCTTAACTTGAGTCACTGGTATGCTTGTTGAAGTTGACCCGGTTGTTATTGTGTTGGTCAAATCCAACTCAGCTACTATTATGTTAGTTGAAGTGAGTTTATGACAACACTTTTTGTTGATTTGTGGGCATTATTGACATATCTTGTGGTTCTACATTGTTGGTCCCAACTATGTCATCCGATAGAGTGTGCTTCGATGAATTTTCCGATGAGTTTGGTTGGCCTAAAAAGGCCTTATACAACTATTAATGATCCTCTTTAACATGTATTGGAGAAACATAAGGTGAATATTTAGTTACACCAATCTTTTCAATTTTAATCTTCTTCTATGTACTCGTAGCCAACTCCATTGAACAGTGTACTTAGTAGAGTTATCATTTTGTGGCTGGGTACAACTACCATTTTATGTGAAACTATGTGTTGAATTGGATTGTTGTGCCTCTTTAAACATTTTTTTAACATTATCAATGAATACTTCCTTAGCATACCTGAATGCCTATAACATGTCTACTTCAATAGTTGATTCTAAGACTTATGCCTTTCTAGGTTTTTTTTTTTTCTTTCCCTTTATGCTAGTTGCTTCCAACAATTTTTGGATGATTGAGTCTAGCTATCATTGCTATTGTGGGTCCTCAATTTGAATATATAACAATAATTCCTCCCACCAAAATTCCTAATGAAGAAGAAAAAGTGGTCCTTGGAATCTACAAATCTTTACAACTAGCCTTCTTGGCTGATTCTATTAAAGCAATGGACAAGTCAACCTAAAAAGGTTGTAGGTATAACGCACCCTCTCTCTCCTCTTCATGCTATGCATATGAGAGAAGGTTAATAATATCTCCAAATGGATGAGTAAGTCCATAAGGAATTGGAATCAATTTATTGGGTTGTCGATGTAATTATTCAAATATTTTCTTGATTGAGAGTTGATAAGTTAGCTCTTGAGAGTCTACCTTTGTTTTATTGTTACCAGACTTTAGAAACAACCAAACATAATTTCATGTGTGGAGCATATGGAAATGTATTATGAACATGATGTGGAACCCTCCATTTTTTCGAGATTGCTTTGATATTCAATACTCAAATTCTACACAATTCTTGAGAGGCCATAACCTAGGGTTTCCCCGGCCATCCTTGTAGGAAAATTTTAAATTTTTCCATTAGTGCAGCTTTCTTCATGGTGAATTTATTCTCTCCAATAGGTGGAATAATCTTCATTGCTAAAAAAGTAAGAAAGTATGGAAAATGAATTTATTTACTAGAGCTTTGGCACTCCTAGGATTTGGTCTTGACCAAATTAGCAACATGCTCTAGCCAATCGTAGGTTTTCCCCAACTTCACTTTCTCTCCATTCACTTCTAACATTGTTAATTTTATGTCTAAACCTCAGCCATCTAGTGCAAGGAAAGCAACTACATTCATACACGTCAATTTAACCAAGGGATATTGGACTTGTCCAATTACTATTCTGCTTGAATTCTTGCCTATCATCCCTATTATGAATCATATAATACACTTATTGCAGTCGATTGTATTAGGTAACTTGTCACCTTCAAATGGGTGTCGAATAATTATATAGATGGAAGTATAAAAAATCAACACATGTTGTTGGCGCCGTAGTTTCCCATTAAGATATTGACTAACCAAAAATTTGGCAGCCTCCTCCTTCATGCCTTGCATGTCTACAACCAACGAGGCACTAAGACAATGATGAATTCTAGCTTTCTACAATGATTATAGCTATGGGCTCCATTTGATTATTTGGTTTCTCCCAATGAAGAAATGACACATTAAGTTTCTCACATAGTAGTTCATCCACCTTTGCCTACCATATGTGATGCATTCTCACTTTCATCTTTGTTTTTCCTGAAATATCAAACCTATATTTTGTTCTTGGCTTGACTATAATGACCTAATATTCAAAATGAACTTTCCTCTTGATAATTGTGTAATTGGATTGAAACTATTTAGTTCTAATACAATCTAGCAGTTCAGAATAAGAAATTACAAGACTCAATATTTTTGGTATATCGTCAAGATCAAAATTAGCACTTAACGAACTTTATGGAAGAATGTTGGTTGTGTTTAATGCTTCATTCATTTTTATGTAATTTGAATTAAATGTGAAATGATTCTCATTCACTACCTCCTGCATCACTTTTCTCATTGAATCATGGTTATATTTTTCAATGTCACTTAGCATGTTCCACCCACATCTCGACCACCTACGACGCAAAATGTTAAATTATTTCACTATAATTCGAGTTGATAGATGATGTGATTCTAATGATCATGGGACTGATTGGGTATGTTGTGTGTCATGAATAGACTATTGCATTCGATTAACTTGTTTTAAAAAAATTCTTTTTATCTTTTACAAGTTGTCCTGTCATAATCACGTGAGTGGTATTTATATTTATTTACGATCTCTTTTCTTCTATTTCTTTCTAACACATGTTTTATGCTCCTCTCCCAATCACCTATCTAGTGAAAGTGTTCATTATGGTCATGTTCTATCGAGTGGGCTTGCCTTTCTTCAGATTGACTCCTACGTTGTTCTTTGAATCCTCTTGCTAAGTTGGTTCTTTTATTATAATCATATCTAAATATTTCTCAATGTTCTTGTCTTCTTTCATCCTTAGACTAGTATTGATTGATGTTATTTTGGGCTTTGTGATTTAAGAGATTACATAGATCCATTTCTTGCTTTGTGTTTCTATCATGTTTTCTTGATTGATTTGTGATTCCTCTTTTTAATGGTTCTCTGAATATTATTTCAGTTACTTTATTTCTAATTTACAATTTCTTTTTCTTTTAATTTCTAATTTACAATTTCGTTTTGTAATAAACTTACTAAATTCTGATTAAAAAAAATTACTAATTTTACAAATAGTTTGGATAGTTACCTTGCCACAAAATGTTTTTCAAGCTAACCCATGTCTCTCATGCATAAGAAAGGTTTCACCAGGAACATGCCAATTTTATTAAGAGATGTACTTCTTCATTCATACAGCATTAACAAGTGACTTGAACAAGTTCCCTTGCAATGTCTTCAATTTTATAGCTCATGAAGCACATATGTCTTCAACAATAAAGGGTCCCAACAATGTAATCTCCAATTTTCTCGGTTTCCTGTTCACTCAATTTCCATATAATAGTACCAAATGACTGACATTTAAGTTAATTATTTGTATATTTATATTGTACTATCCCTTTTGTTGGTCCTTGCTAGCTTTCTAATGATGGAGTGCATGCTTTTGGTCTTCTTCTAAATTTTGTAATTGGTGAAGTTGTTCCTTTTTCATTTTTGCATTGTGTTTCAATATAGTTGAGACATTTACTACATTTAATGAACATTGAAGTTTGATGACTACTACCTGACCATAGGCCAACTTATAAGGATTCAATCTCATAAACATTTTATAGGTTGTGTGATAAGCCTAGAGAATTTCTGGTACTTGATCATCTGAATCATCTCTATATAAATTATATATTTTTGTTAGTCCTTTACATAATATCTTATTGAATGATTTCATGATGTGATTTTCTTGTGGAGGGTAAGAATTGGTCTTCCTATGTTAAATCATGAAGTTATGCATCAATATTTTGATTGTATCGTTCACAAAATGAGGTCCCTTGTCATTAATGATGACCATTGAATAACCGAATCAGGTTACTATGTTTTCATAAATAAAATTTGTTGCCACTTCGTTTGTACATGATTCGACTGGTTCTGCTTCGTCCCACTTCATTCAATATTCCACTAAATTGTTATAATATACATCACTCTTGATTGTTCATCTCTTTGGGAAAGGGACCAAAAAACTCAATTTCCCATATCTCAAATGCTAATTACGGAACAATCAAACATAATTGCATGTGGTTTTTATGTCATGTTTGATCATACCTTTGGAATATATCACAATTGTGTAATTGTAATCAATAGTCTCGAGATAATGTCAGCCAAAATAATATAGCTTGCATAATCTTCTTTGTGGTAGTGTCACCTTGATAATGTCCTCCATATCCTCCTCTATGTGCTTCATTCATAATATTTTCCCTTTCATGCTCCAAATCATATCATTGAAGTACCTCGTCAATACCAACCTTATATAGCTGGCCGTTTATCAACGTAAATGGTGTCTCTTTAATAGCAAGCCTTTTTCTTTTTTTAGATAATCCCTCATGTGCCTTTTATGTATATAAGAGTTCTACAATATCAATAAGCTATATAGGGACTACTTAAACTCTAAACAAATGTGCATCTGGGAGCTGATCTTCAATTTTTGTTAGTTCTTCTCCATCTTCTAGTCATGATAAGTCGTTAGGTGTGACATTTTTCTTACCAGGATGAACAAACATTTCAAAATAAAATTATTGGAATAATAGTAACCATCAAGAGACTCACACTTAATGTGTTGTTTTATTAACAAGATACTTTAATGCTTCCTGATCAGTATAGAATATGAATGGGTTCGTAAGAAGGTAATGTCAAAAATTTTGTAATATGAAGATCATGGCTACAACTTCTCTCTTAGTTGTCAAATATTCCTTCCCACTTTATTAATTTTATGACTAGTGTATGCATTGAGATGATCTATAAATTCATCATCTAGTTGAGACAACATTGTGATGTCTGCTACATTTGATGTGTCAACGTGTATTTGAAACTACTTCAAACAATTGGGGAACTCAAGTATGGGTGACTTAACTAATTTATTTTTTAATAGCTGGAATGACTCGTTGCACTACTTTGACCAATTAAATGGAACATCCTTCTTCAAAATTCCATCTATAGGAGATATTATGTCAAAGTAATGCCTTATGAACTTTCTGAAGTATCTCGTGTGCCCCAAAATTAATTTGATATGCTTCTAATTTACTCGGGGTTTTAGAACTAAAGTTACTTTGATTTTTTCCATGTCTACTTTCATTCCTTCATTTGATACTACATGTCCCAGCAGTTTTCCTATAGGTGTTGCAAAGATACATTTTTTATATTCAATGATAAACAAATTTGTCTACATCTTTCTAACATCAGTCTAAGCTATTGTATGTGATCCTTAAGCAATATATAGACTATCCTATCATCAAATTATACTGCCATAATTTTATATATGTACTCATGAAAATATTTTATGATAATTCTTGAAAACTTTGTTGCCGCATTTCTTAATCCAAAAGGAATTCTGGATAGGAAAAATATCCAAATTAAATGACAACAATTTTTTCTCTCAATCTCCTGAGAAACCAGATCTAAAAGAATAACATTTGTGACCTACAACTTTGTTTATAATTTCGTCGATGATTGGAGTGGGTAATCGATTGGTTATCATTAATTTATTCAACCCATGATAGTTGACACATATGCACAACTTAGTTAGTTCATGTCTTTTGGGTTGCACAACCATAGAATTAGAGAAATTTTCAGGTCTAAAAATGGGCCTCAAAACAAAAAAATACAACCAAAATATTTTTTTATAGATACCAATAGGTTTCAAGATGATGATGTCAACCATGGGGGATGATTCACCATTTTTTGAGTAAAAGGGTAAAAAATTAAGAAATAAATAAATAAATAAGATGACATTTTTCAACTCATACTTTCAACTTATCTCCCTATGTTTTACTCACATTTAAAGCAGGAAGACTCGTTCGATAAAAAATTCAATTTCTCATCCAAAGAGTACCCATGTTGCACACTTTCCATGGACCTTTCTAAATGAAAAATGGGAAATACATGAAAACATGATTACAATAATTTTGTTTCGTGTATTTCTCATTTTTTGTGTAGTAGGGTCCATAAAAAGTATGAAAAATGGGTACTATTTGTATTAGGAATTAAATTTTGCATCCAACAAGTTCTCTCACTCAAAATTTGAGTAAACCCATAGGGAGATAAGCTGAAAATACAAGTTGAAAAACTACTTTTTTTATTTTTGCCTTTAAAATTTGATGATGTAATCTAATCTTATTTTATTGTTTCCTACATTATTTTATAATATACCTTAGGAGGCCCATTTTAGAACTCAAAATTTCCTTAATGGACTCACTTTTTCTGATGTTTCAATTAGGTAGATGTTGTCTGCGACATGAATTCCCTCTATTTATTTGTGGACAATGGGTTTATATTTGTGAGTAAGCTTATAGGGTATCTTTTTTATCAATTTAGCTCTAGAAATGAGTTTTATCTTCATCTCCACCATATATTTTACAAGTCCCTTCAAATATTTATAGTCACGAGTGAACACATCTTGATATTATTTGAGTAAATCAACAAATGTTTCTATTTGTCTGTCTCACCAATAGTCACCGATTCAGGCAATCTTTGGTTGATCATCATTTGATATGTCTACTTCTCTTATCTTTATTTTTGAATCCATCTAGTTGACTGCTTTACACTCATTGATTTGCTAGTGTTTGAATATGATCTCTTGATATGCAGGTGGAAAATATGGTTTCTCAAGTTTCTCAATATCCTTCTTTTCAAGTTTTACACAAATTTTAATATTTTGTGATCCTTCGGATGATCCTTATTCCAACAAAAACTTTTCCTAGGAACAAGAACTTCTTCCATATATAACCAACTAGTCGTTTTATGTTACGATGTACATGACACATAATTACAGGTCGATGACCTATCAACTACTAATTCTTGATTAAGATTATCAGTTAATTTTGATTTTACAAAGCCTTTTATTTGTTGAACTGCATGAAGCAATTCTTGTTCGTCTAGTCTAAACTCAAAATCCTTAATGGAATTTTCTTTCGACTCTTTCAATTGTAGAGATTTCCCACGATCCTCTTCTATTTTATACCATATGTTAGGAAAGCCATATAAATCATTTGGAAACATGAGAGGATAGAATCTCTCATATATATGTCCAATCTTGGACTACTCGCACTCATAATTATGTATATGAAGGACGAGGTCCTCTCCAGGAGCAAAAATAGGTGTATTTTCTTGAACTGAAATCTTACGACCTCCAAATAATCCGATGAAATACATCATCTATATCGTCTATGCTTGGAGTTGAGATGAGTGGTTATACCACCATCTTGTAGATCGACTTGTAAAAGTTTACACCACACTTTGCATCCTCCCATGTTATCCAATAGATTTGGTTACTTGTTCAACATGGTTAATAGGGGAATCCCATTCCTTCAATCAAATCATACTACTAGAGTCTTGTTTTAAATCAGTCAGTAGCAGTGATGGTGTTTCCTTACAATTTCTTTTTCTAAGTATAAGCATTGTTGATAGGATAACAAGGTCATATTTTTGCTGTTGAAATTGCTTTGACTTTCCAACATTCCTTTGCTTTTGATTCATAATTTTGTACTTTCCATTCATAAATTACTAAATCATAATTTAGACCAATTAAAAGAGGTTATCCTATTAAAATTTCTCTGAAGGCATTAGTTTCTGCATTGTCCCAGTCTTTGTGTAGCACTTAACACAACCTTCTTGTTTCTGACTCTTCTTCACATGGCTCAACCCATGGTTTTCCTTCACAAGGCTCCAAAGGAATGATATTTTCTTATCATTTCCCTTAAGTTTGATTTTTTCCTTTTCTAATGAAATGATCACTTTCATCCTTCAACCCCATGGTCTACCTACTAGTGTAGGAGATGCAAGAATACCATCGACTAGGTTGATCACTTGAAAATTGATTGTTGTCAGGATTCCCATAATTGAATTTTTTTACTTGTCTTAATGTGCCAATGGGTGCAATGAATATTTTGTCAAAAATCTTGAGATAGTTGGGTGTTCTATGTATATTTGACCGTCCCATGGTAATGCATGTTTCACGAGGGAGAATAGTAACCTATGACCCAAATTCGACAATGAATTGTCTTACTATATAGCCATTTATTTCTAGGTTGACTTGTGGATCATGATCTTCGAGTTGTTTTCCTTGCAAAATCTAGCATACATTTTTACATTTCTCCCTATTTTTGTCGTAGTATTTTAACATATTTTGAAGCTCTAGTAGAAAACCAACCTAACGTTATTCTTTTAAAATCTCTAAAAAATCTTCTAAGATAAGATCATTTGACAATGTCTATTTATGAGCTTCTTTCATGAAGAATTCGACTTCTCTTGTCATTGTATTTTTTTTCACCTACATATTTGGATGTCTAGTTGTGTCTGTTATTGGTCAAATGATTTGGTGGTTATTAAAATTCTTATCTCTTCCTACGCTCAACCTTGTAACAACATGAAGGTTTTTTAGAATTAGAGTATCTTTCTTAGGGATGGTTTGAAGTAAATTCATAGTTATTTTGTTCAATACATTTTGAACAATCTTGGGGAAATATTCCAAGGAATTATCCACCAAGATACACATATTATAAAATCACAGGTCAATCTTAACTTTTAAGGGTAAATTAGAGGGTTGTATGACCCTCTTTCCAACAAGCAATAAAACCTTCCTTGACCCCAATCTCGTCCTTGAACTCTATCATTGTATTATCCACATTGATCACCATATCCTCCTCGACCATTTCCTCTTCTACCTTGCAATGGTGGCTCATTGTATTGATCTTTTTTTTGACTATGATAGATGACATGATAATTTTTTCTAGTTTTTCCCATTCAATTGGCATTCTTGTGTTAAATGGATGTTATCTTCATAGATGGAACTCCATTTTGGTTTAGAGGTATGAATATTATACTAACAATATTTAGTAGCATGATTTGATGCTACTTGGAATATGTCACAGTATATGTCATATTTTACTCATCAAAAATCTTGATTAAAGTAATCAAAGAATTTACGATCATCCTTAGTATATCCTTCAATTCGATAATCAATGTGGCATAAATTATTCCTTTGAAATGTTAACGTTGTCAAAAAAATTTTTAATTTCTCAATTTTATTTTCAAGCTTATTATGAATAGATGAGATATTCAACTAAACTTCATCGTCTCTTTCAATTCGTTTGGCCAAATTGAGAGCTTCTTCACAATTTTTTACTTCATGCATTCTCCACAACTGACGAATCTTTTGGAGGAGATCATCCACATACCACTAAAATAATAATTTTCCATTGATTATATATGGGATTTGGCTCAATAAATATTTTAATATTATATCATATTCACACATGGTTTCATTGATTCCCTGCTTGATTTCTGTTAACTTTTGTGTTGCCAAATGTTTTACATCTTGGGTCTTGAAGAAAGTAAGAAAACAGGTTTTATTTCATCTTTTAATTTTCGTTGATTTTTAGTAAGATTAATAAACCATGTTAATGCATGTTTCCTCAAGGTTGCTACAAATTGTTCCATATGCTTGTATTCGTCGATGATATTATTCGTAGACCAAAACTTCTTACAAATGAAGCAATGATTCTTTGGATATTCATCTCCCTCATAGAGGGGTATGATATCATGGAAAATTTTAGGGGCTAATATTCGTAGGTGGGCTAATTTTCCATGATTTTTCCACAAACAAATACTCGCCAATTTCCACTTTTCATAAAAATTATTCGCCCAAATTTTACAATACAAAATTATTTTACCTTCAAAATCGCCAACATTATATAGAGACTATATATAGAATCATTATAAATTTGAATGATTTTACAAATATATCAATAAACATTTTATAGTTTTCATATTAGAGACTAGTGAGATTCACCAATGTTTTTGAACTTCACGATAGTTTTTCATCTTTCCCTATATGTGATTTAATCCCATTTTATTTTTCAGCGGCTTTAGTGTTCCAAATATTCCAAGATTACTTGGTTGGTTGGTGTCAGTAAGATCAATGACTGGTTAATTTCTTGGTGTTAGCAAGTTTCCTCTTTAAGATGTTTAAAAGCCTTAGTTGCTTATGGAGTCCATTAAAATACATATTTCTTCAGTAATTTTGTTAGAGGTGCTACTATTCTCCCATAATTCTTAACAAACTTGCCATAATACCCTATTAACCTGAGAAGTCCTCGCAGATGCTATATGGATGTGGGTATTTTCAATTCCTTAATGGCTTTAATTTTGTTAGGGTCTACCTTAACACCCTCATGAGCTATAATATGTCCTAGGTATTCCACCTCTTGTACTCCAAAGAAACATTTGGAGGTCTTTTCATATAATTGTTTCTTCTCCAATAGCTTGAGCACCCTATCAACATGTTGAACGTGATCCTTCCAAGACTTGTCATAGATTAGTATATCATTAAAAAATACTAACACAATTTTTCTAAGGAAGGGTTTCAAAATGGAATTCATCAAACCTTGAAATGTAGAAGGTGCATTGGTAGGGAAAAACTGCATGACCAAAAATTCATAATGACCCTCATTAGTTCTAAATGTTGTTTTCAGAACTTCTTCAATATTCATTCTTATCTGATGATATCCATCCAGCTTGGTGAAGTAAATTTCTCCATGTAATTCATCCAATAATTCATCAATGATAGGAATGGGAAATTTATCATTAATTATTGAGTTTGTTGAGATCCCTATAATCTAGACATATGTGCCATGATCCATCTTTCTTGTGCACCAATACCACTGGAGCAAAGAAAGAACTTTGACTAGCTTAAATTATATCGGCCTCCCGCATTTCTGCAACCATACATTCAATTTCACTCTTTTGGGTATAGGGATATCTATAAGGCATAATGTTTGGAGGAATACTTCCTTGAATAAGTTGAATATCATGATCATGATCATGAATACATGGGAGGCCTTTGGGAGTCTCAAATACCTTGGAATGATTGTTCAAGACATTTTGGAGGTCTCGAGAAATAGATGCTTTCGATGTTTGAGCCTCAAGTGAACATAATTGTGGAATTACACCTGGTTGTTAGCCCTTTAGAATCTTTTTCATGCTATTAGAACTAATTATCTTTCCTGGTTTCCCTAAAATACCCCTTAATTTAAATTCTTTTCCTTCCCAAAAAAATTTCAAAAAGCGTTCTTGAAAATTAAAAGCTATCATACCCAAAGATTGTAACCATTAGACTCCTCGTACAACATTAGCACCACCCATTGGAATGGAAAGAATTTGACTATTCATTACATATTCTCCCATGGATAGCTTGATATTATGGCACTTTCTTGAGCAATTTATGGTTCCTCCATTTGCAACCATCACTTGACACTCTCGTGCTAGATATAGGAAGAAATTTAATTCCTTGGCTATCTTACAATGAATACAATTATGAGCACTACCCGAATCAATCAAAACTATTACATTTTTATTCCTGATATGTTCTTCTATTTGTAGAGTTTGAGTAGTTGTAATTCCTACAAATGTATTAGAATATATGGTCAGATTCATTTCTTCTTTCTCTGGGGTTTGTTCACGATGTATATCTTCTTCTATTGACATTTATTGTTCTTTTTCTTCCTCCTCTTCACAATCAATGTAAAATAATTTCTTCTCAACACACTTATGACATTTAGTGTACTTGCTATCACAGCTATAACAAATCCCTTTTTCTCCTTTTTCTTCCAATTGTTATTTTTTCAACCTTGTATTTTATGGAAGGCTAGGAGAAACTGTACTTCCATATTTATAGTTGTGAGTGGTAGGCTTCTTTGTTGCCATAATTTTGCTTTCAATTTTTCTTGCCAACCTGAATTCCTTCTCCAACTAATTAGGTTCCCAAAGGTGAACCTCATGTTATATTTTATCCTTTAGAGTCCCTATGAATACATCATTCCTATGCTCCTCCGGAATATTAGAATTCCTCAATGTGATCCACTATTGAACCTGTTTGTTTGAGATGTATCAATTGGCTAAAGAAGTTGTTGTTATTTGTATCCTCATAATGTGCTATCATTTCCTCCGTAAAAATTGACCAAGTGACAATTTTTTTACGAGAGAAAATCCATTGATAGCATACAAACTAATCGGGTTTTTAACATAAAGTTTCAATGTGTAGCTTTTGTGTGTTTTTCACATTATGGAGATCAAAATATTGCTCTATTTGTAGTATCCATGTTACGGGATCGTTGCCATCAAAATTTCTCATATCGATATTTGCAATATGGTGGGTCTTCAATCCAATATTGGAGTCTATGAAATCATTAGTAAGACTTATTTTGTTTTCATCATGAATTTCCTCTATAGCCTTTTTCTCCATTAGGAAGGATTTTGTGTAGCAACTTTCTCAAACTTCCCTTCAAACCTTTCATGTTTTTCTTCAAATCTTCAATGTTTCCTTTTGATTCTTCGATGCCATTCTTTAAACCATAGATATTAGCTTCCATGTCATTCTTCAAACCATCCATATTAGCTTCCATGTCATTATTCAAACCATTCATCTTAGCTTCTGTTACATTTTGTGAGAGTGAAATTTGTTGCACTTAGTGTCGTAATTTTGATATATGATGTTGCATTTCTTCCTCTTCTTCATGACTCATAGAAGATATTTCAGGTTCCTTACTATGTGTTTCCATTTTATTTCTTCAAGGCATCAATTAATGATAATTATGATTCATTGTTCCCTTTGAATCACTTCAAACTAATTTTTCAAAGAAAACATATGCAAATTTAAAAAAGACTACACACCTTTTATTTGTTGTTTTTCTTTACAGGAGCTCAATTTCAAATCTGATGTATCTTTGAAATTTCAAGTCTCCAAGTTCTAAAAATTTTTCCTGTTGTAGACTTTTCAGTCATGTTTCAAACCCCACAAGCCTTAGCAATATTATATTTTCCAAGAAAGTGTTATTGCGAATCTCCCACGGTGACCTGATTATACGCTGGTTCAGTAGGGAGAACTTGTGTGAAGTACCACGTGTCACTATTTGGACCCTCGGCCCTACAAATGATAACCGACAAACCAAATTTTGTTCTCTTTCTATATCATTTTATGAAATTTGAATCGGACGCTCAAAGAGAATGCTATGTTGATTTTCCCAAGGTCATCTACTTGGGATGGAAGTTGGGAGCCTGCAAAAACCATAACTTCCTCGATTCATATCTATAAAAAAAAATCAGGAATCAGTATAACATTTAGAAATGTAGTTCTTCACAATTTCTTCTCAAATAAGCTTTTGTTTCAACTTATAAAGCTTGATATAAAAAATGTTATAGCGAAAATTCCACGATGACCTAGTTGAAGCAGTGAACCCTAGAATCAAAAGCTTTGATACTAAATGTTATGAAAACAGCTCACAAAATATAAGAAAAGATAGACCAACGACTTCAAAATCATCCTATTCACGATGGAAACCTCCTTTTCATTACACAAATGAACAATTCTTTGATGGTTCAAATGAAAAAACCTCCTTTCTATATATAGGAGTCTAAAGGGTCACAATATAATCAAATCTAACATAACAATAATAATGAAAGGGTACACCAATAAAAATAGTGGGCTTCTATGTAGTGGGCTTATATGGGGTATAACAATAACAATAAGGAGGATACAATAATAACAATGAGGAAACACACTAGTATTATATGGGCCTAACATTTGTAGCTCCACTTTCATTTCTTGTGGCGATGTAATTGCATTGATGGAAATAATGAAGTTTGGTACCATTTTCAAATTATAAATCTTGGTCCATAGGACCCATAATTTCCTTAGGCTTGGCCATCCCAGGAGCCTCAAATCCATTTTTTATAATTTACTTTTCTTCTTTTCACTTCCTATTCACATGCATCTCTTGTTCTTGCTTTTTCTATTTCTACATTTAGTATTGATAATTTCTTGTTGTAGGATTGGGTTAAATGGTTTAAGTATGTTCTTTTGAAGTACCAAAAGAATAATTTCATCCTTGGAATAGATTGGAAGGTCATTGTAATCATTGAGCTACTTGGATTAGTTTTCTTATTCCCAAATCTAAATTTCTGGAAGTCCCTTGTGGCAAATAGTAGTGATTTTATGTTATTTGTTAGAACACGCTAATGAGATTCAATTGAGTTGATTCCACTTGCATTAGACCATAAAAACATCCAAGTTAATAACAATATTTACCACATTGAATTTTCACTTGATTAGGCTAGGCATTTGATAGATTAACTACCTCACTAGTTCTCGAATTTCTAGATTTTAGACTCATAATTTTCTGTTATTTTTTAGCATGTGTTAATAGGGGTATTTTTGAGTGATTCCACATGGAATGGACACCTAAAATTCCTTTTCAATAAAAATATCAGTCCCATCCAATTTGGATTTTATTTTCTTGGTCATTTAGTGAATTATATCTTCCTGCAGAAAATCCCATAACTTCATATAGCAGCCTGTAACTTCCTGTAGCAGCACCTGTAACTTCATGTAACACTCTTCTAGCACATATATACTTGCCCAGATTTTTTCAAAAATCTTGGATTTTTTCCCTTAGGGTTTAATCATGACCTCTAGGCTCTAAATCCATCATTGCAGATGAATAAACACCAATTAGAACATGGCTTTTTAAAAGTAGATTAGGCCTATTTATTTGAATTCATGCTCTTAGGATTTCAATTACAAATTGTTTTTCTTGCCTAGGATTAATTTATTTTCAAAGTAACATTTTCATTTATGCAACTAATTTAGGATTTAATTTCATTAAATTAACTCCATTACATCATGGCAATGGAAGAAGGACACATTTTATGTTGCACATATAGTGTCAATACCTCTTAAGTTTGTATGAACCTTGTGTTGATAGTTAAAGTTGGTAGCTTTAGGAGTTTCATAATTATTCTTGCAATACTAAGGCTCATAACTTTTTGTCATAATTGTTAGGGATGTGTCAAAGTATGCATTGTTTTCTTCCTTGGTTGATTCATTTCTTTTATTTTCTGCAAAAACACACAAAAATTGCATTAGGCATCTTGCATCGCACTAGCAATTTAATTCTTTTTTTTATAAAATAAAAAATAAAATAAAATAAATCTTCTCCAAACACCACCCCCCCCCCCCATTGATCATGTGGTGCAGTAAGAGCCACCTAACCATCCACTTTTGCAGGTTGAATAAGAGGAGTTGGAAAATACGGTAGAAGAAATGGATGGAGATCATGACAATGAAGAAGATCCTCATGGATTTCTCATTCAAGATATTGATATCAGTGTGCATATGAACAAAATACCTCCATATTTCCTTCCTAACATCCATGGTATGAGGTGAGAGTGTCTTGAAACCTTTCTCTTTGACATTGAAATTGTTTGTATATCTTATGGTTACTTATTAAACACTCAAAATTTAAGATTTTTTCCGGCAACATTTAAGGATAGAGCTCTTAAATGGTTAATGAGTTTAAGGACTAATTCAATAAGATCATGGAATAATATGCAAAAGATATTTCTAGAAAAATAAAATGATCATGATCTTAAAGAAAAGATATTTAGAATGAATTAAAAATATGATGAGAGACATGAGGATCTAATAGAGATGTTCATGCATAATATAAAGAGGAAAAAATTACATCATTTAGGAACACACACACTAAACTCCTCTTACTTAGAAAAATTAGGGATGAGTCGATTGATCTCCTTAATCTCATGAGTAGAGGTGATGCATAACAATTATCTTTTGAATAATTTTTTGAAACATGCAAACACATATCAAGAGGAAGAGCAAGAGTAAGTAAATCAATATCAAGATCGGTAAGTCAAGCTAAACTTGGAAATTTTCTTGATAACTTCAAAACAAAGATTCTTAGCAATCTATGTGAATAGATAGAAATGTTAAGAATGGAAAATGAGTGAAAAGAATATGTTTACATTTGTGTTTTCCATGTAGAATCACATGTTATTCAATATTTCCCATCATTACTAAGGTTTAAGGAAGTTTACCAAGAGGACAATGGAGCAAGTAAATCACCAAAGAAGCTATGCTATGTATCTCCAAGAGGACCATGGTAGCGTAGTCAACCTATTATGATTCAAGATCCTAATTCACAATCTCAAGCTTATGCACTTCCATATCAAAGTAATTATAACACATGCATTCCTTGGAAACCTTGGCTATTTCAACCCCAAAATCAATATTGGAAACAAGGTTTGCAAGGAAATTATGGGAGAAATCCACACTATCCTAAATAGTTCCCTCAATATGCTCCATACCCAACTCCATGTTATCCCTACCATCCACCTACACCACAACAACAACCCCAACCACATCCATCTCAAACATCCAGTCCCACTCAACTACCTATACCACCATTTCTAAACAAACACAAGGAAGTAGCCCATCCCACTTACAATGCTGATGTACAACACTTGCAAACATCTCCTCTTGATCTAAATGGCATTCATGTTAGCTCGGGAAGAATATTTCAAAAAATAGATTCTCTTGATGTAATTGAACAACAACATTCAGAAAAATAAGAATCAAATGAGAAGACCAAAGAATCATGGGTTGCACTTGATGGAAAGAAGACATCATAATCAAATATTAAGGAAGTTGCATCATGTTCACCATTATATCCTCTATGTGCTCAAGACAATAATCAAAAAAAGGAAGAAGATATGAATTTTATGGAAGAATAAGACATCCAAGATGATCTAAATCAGCAAATGGACAAGGGGCATCACAACTATATTGAAATATGGTTCGAGAAAATTGTTAAGTTGCAGCAATACACTCTTCAAAAAAAAAAAAAAAAAAAAATCTCAGTCAAAGAAATTGGTATCTCACATTCAAGTACATGTCAAAGCATATGTTTCCAGCCTACACATTAGCTTATCTTTCATCTTGATGTGCACATGGCTCCATTGGAAGTATTCCTATACTTGAAAGAGATTTTGATTTTTTCAAGCAGAGTAGGATAGAAAAAAAAAAAAAAAGAAAAAAAAAAATCTTAGGTAAAACCTCATTTGAGGTGCGTGAGATTGGATCATTGATTAAAAACCTCCATGAGTCAGTCAATGGGTTGGGAAAAAGAGAAAAAATAGAAAAATAAAAGATGTTAGGTGAAACCTCATTTGGGGTGCCTAGGCAAACCTACCAGTTGAAACTTCATTGTGACATCTAGTAGGCCTTACAAAAAAATAAATTGAAGAAATGAAAAGAAAAAATTATTTACTCAATGTATCTCTCTCTCACATGAATTTGGGTGCTCTCCAACCTTTTCAAGCAACAATAACACTTTAGCAAGAAAAGGAAAAAATTGATCAAAAATCTAGTCAAAGGAAGTCAAACTTGGACTTTCTCCTCCTTTCCTCAGATGCTTTAAAAGGACCAAGGTAATGCCAATTCATCACACTCATTTGTTTCCACCATCCACCCGTCATTCCCAATATTTTCCCATTCATTTTCGTTGTTGTCCAAAAATGCTACATGAAGGCTCTGTTTTACTACAAGAAGCCAAAATACATAGAGCAGAAATTCATTTTTGTCATATATTGAAAAGCATGCATCTATTTGCTGATCTATTTTGAGGGGAGATGCATATGGATGATGGTAATATGACCGATTAATTTAAGTAAATTCTGGTACACACTTTTTGAGAAATTGACCTCTGTCACCTATAACCATTTTTATTTTTTCTTGATATCCATGCATCCATTTTCCGAATTGTTTCATGTGGAGATTCATATGGATGATGGTAACATGATCAAAAAATTTCAACAAATTCCAGTGCACACTTTTTGAGAAATCGACCTCCATCTCCTATAACCATTTTTATTTTTTCTTGAGATTCGTGCATCCATTGGCCAATATTTTTATGGGGAGGTGCATAAGGATGATGGAAAATGCTCAGAAAATTCTAGGTTAATCCAATATACTGTTTAGGAGATATGGACAAAACAAGTCTTCCACTGGAGGTTGTCCTAAATTACTACAAGAATATACTATAGAACTAGAAGATGGATGAGAAGAAGATACAGGAGACAATCTGACTGGAGAAAGGGGTCAAAAGGTCAATTATTATTTAGGGAAGGTGATGGGCCTCTAAATAACACATAGATTAAGGCCCATGCCTCTAAATTAGACATAAATTAAGGCCTGTCTAACCATCCTTCAGCACATTAAACCTCTCTTTTTGCATTAGATGATGTATTTTTAACTTTAATATGTTCATTAGGAATGTTTATGGATAATTGCATATCTGTGCCTAATATTATTTATTTTTCTGGAATATTGTGAAAATACTGGGCAGATTTGGAGGAGGAGATAATTTAGGAACTTTCTCCCCACTACAAGTGGATCAATATTAAATAATAAATGAATGAGACATTACTGAATTATGGCACAGATTGTAGACATCCAGTGCTTGAGAAAATATAGGAATGTGTTCCCTGCCTTTTAATCTAGGTTCCTAGTATTGGGAACCAAATCCACTAATCAAACGATTTTGGTGGGGAAAGGTTCCTTTTATCATGGGGAATGATTCCTAATCATTTTTGTTAAGTACAAATTCTAATTTTCCTCTAGGGATAGATTTTTCTTAGTCTTCTTGTGGAGAGAACTCATATTTTTGTCACTCCACTTTCGTTTTTTGTAGGGATGTAATTGTATTAATGGAAATAAGTAATATTGGTTACATGTTCAACTTCTAAATCTTGGTCTCCTTCATAGGAATCTTATTTTCCTTAGGCTTTGCCATCTTGAGAGCCTCAAAGCCCTTTTTTATCATTTACTTTTCTTATTTTCACTTCTTATTCAGATGCATCTCTTGTTCTTGTTTTTTTCTATTTTTGCATTTAGTATTAATGATTTCTTGTTGTAGCATTCGTTTAAATGGTTGAAGTAAGCTATTTTTCAGGATCACAAGAATAATTCATCATTGGAACAACTTTGGAAGGTCACAATAATCATTGGGTTCCTTGGATTAGTTTTCTTATTCCCAAATCTAAATTTATGGAAGTCCTTTGTGGCAAATAACAATAAATTTCTACTATTTCATTAGATCATGCTAATGAGATTCAATCGAGTTGATTCCACTTGAATTATATCACAAGATAATTCTATTTAATATAAAAAAAATACCAAATTCATTTTCACTTGATTAGGTTAGGCATTTGATAGATTTACTAGCTCACTAGTTCTCGAATTTCTAGTTTTAGACTAGTAATTTTCTGTCATTTTTTAGAATGGGTTAATAGAGGTATTTTTTGAGCGATTCCACTTGGAATGGAGACTAAGACATCCTATTCAATAAAAAAAAATCCCATGCAATTTTTTTTTTTTTTGGTTGGTCATTCAGGTGAATTTTACTCCTTTATGGCAAATCTATTGTTTCTTATAGTAAACTACAGGAACATTTAGTAGCCTTCCAACATGTTATGTTTTGCATAGATTCACTCAAGAGCATGTATTGTCGCTTTTTTGTTGAATCACTATGTGTTGGGCTCTAAATAAATGTTTATTGAAGACTAATACCACTTAGGACTTGCCTCTTTACCCATGCAAAACATTTGAGGAATTTTTGGCTAATGGATAGATTTATGAAATGGATAATACAATGATGATTTCCACAGTTACCTATGAAACTTTGTTAATGACATAAATTTTTTAAATTTAGTAATGGCATTTAATTCATGATATTTATTTATGAAATTAGATAGTTTTTTTCCTTGTATTTTATTTCTTGCAATAGGTTAAGTTTCTATTTCAAGCATTTATTTCTACAACTAGTTTAGGATTGATTTTATTTACATTCACTTCACTACATAATGACATCAAAGGAAGGACACATTGTATGTTGCACATAGAGTACAAATACCTCTTAAGTTTGTACAAACCCCGGGTTGATAATTAAAGTTGGTAGCCTTTGGATTTGCAACATTTTTGTTGCAATACCGAGGCTCATCACTTTTTGGTGCCATTGTCAGGGAGGCGTCAAAGTATGCATTGTTTTCTTCCCTAATTGATTTATTTTTTAATTCAAAAAAAAAAACAAAAAAACAAAAAATATTTCATTGGTCATATTTCATTTCAAACACAGAAAAGTGCATTTCGTTAGTGTTTTCATTCAATCATAAAAACAAAACAAATCTCCAACACCAATCCACCCCCCCCACCCCATTTGACCACAAGGTACCGAAAGAGCCAAATCATCATCCACTTTTGCAGGTAGAAAAGAAGAGGTGGAAAAGAAGGTAGAATAAATGGATGGAGATCATGGCAATGAGGAAGATCCCCTTGGATTTCCGATTCAAGTATTGATATCAATGTGCATATGAACATCGCTCCATCTTTTCTTCCAAAATTTCATGGTCTAAGGTTAGATGATCTGCAAACCTTTTTCTTTGAATTTGAAATCTTTTGTAAATCTTAAGGTTACTTACTAAACACTCAAAATTTGAGATTGTTTTCAGAAACATTGAAGGGTAGAGCTCTTAAAGTTTAGGGATTAATTCAATAAGATCATGGAATGATATGCAAAAGATAATTCTAGAAAAATATGAACTTCACAATCTAAAAAAAAAAAATAGAATGAATCTAAAAGGAAGATGAGAGCATTGAGAACCTAATAGAGAGGTTCATGTATAATGTTAAGAGGGAAAACTTACTTCATTTAGGATCTTACACACTAAAATCCTCTTACTTAGAACAATTATGGATGAGTGGATTGATATTGTTGATCTCATGAGTAGAGGTGATGTATACCAATTATCATTTGAAGATATTTGTGAAACATGCAAACACATATCAAGAGCAAGGGCAAGAGTAAGTTAATCAACATCAAGATTGGTAAATCAAGCTAAACTTGGAAATTTGCTTAATTGATTTAAAACATAAATTCTTAGCAATCTAAGTGAATAAGTAGAAATATTAAGAATGCAAGATGAAAAAAGAGAAAATGTTCATATCTGTGTTATCCATGTAGAATCACATGATGTTAAATATTTTCCATCATCACCAAGGTTGAAGGAAGTTTACCAAGAGGACAATGAAGCAAGTTAATTTCCAATGCAGCTATGCTATGTAGCTCCAAGAAGACCATGGCAACCTATTCAACCTGATATGAGACAGGAGCCTAATCGCAATTTCAAGCTTATGCACATCCATCTCAAAGTAATTGGAAAACACACTTTCCTTGGAAACCTTGGTCATATCAACCCCAAAACCAATCTTGGAAACAAGGTTGGCAACGAACTTATGGGATCCATGCACAATATCTTCAATATTTTCCTCAATATCCACCATACCCAACTCCATGTTATCCCTACCATCCACCTTCACCTCCACCACAACCCCAACCACATCTATCTCAATTATCCACTACCACTCAACTACTTGTACCACCATATCCAAACCCACACAATGAAGTAGCTCAGCCAACTTACAATGCTGAGATACAACACTTCCAAATATTTCCTCTTGATCTCAATGGTATTCATTTCAGCTTAGGAAAAATATTACAAGAAAGAGATTCTCTTGATGCCATTCAAAGGCAACATGCAGAAAAAGAAGATTCAAAAGAGAAGACAAAATAATCATGGGCTGCACTTGATGAAGAGTAAACATCAAAATTAGAGATTGAGAAAGCTCCCTCACGATTACCATCAAATCCTACATGTATTCAAGAGAAAAATCAACAAAAAGAGAAATGTTTGAAGGTCATGGTAGAAGAAGACATGCAGAATGATACAGATAAGCAAGCAAGCCAACGTAATCAAATTTAAATTGACTTTTGGTTCCAAAAAATCAACAAGATGGAGCATCACTCTCTTCTTAAACTATGCTTGATATTTTCAAAGTCAAAGCATTTGGTCTCTCAAATTCAGGTACATGTATAATCATATATTGTAAGCCTACACATCAGTTTATCTTTCATCTTGATGTGCACATGGTTGCATTGGGGGTATTCCTACACTTGAAAATGAATTATTTTTTCAAGTAGAGTAAGATAGGAAACGAAATAAAAAAATGAAAAATAAGAGAAAAAATGAAAATCTCAAGTGAAAACCTTCTTTGAGGTGCCTGAGGTTGGCTCATTGATTGAAAAACTCCATGAGATGGTTAATGGGTTGGGAAAAAAGAGAAAAGAGAAAATAGAAAATATCTTAGGTAAAAACCTCCTTTGAGGTGCCTAGGAATACCTAATAGTTAAAAACCTCATTGAGGCTGTTAGTAGGCCTAGAAGAAAAAAAGGGGAAAAAGATAATTGCTCCATCTATCTCTGTAATAAATGTGGGTGGTCTCCAATGTCTGCAAGCAAGAAAAATAATTTGGCACCAAAGAAAAGAAAACAATTGGTGAAAATTCTAGTCAAAAGAAGTCAAACATTGACTTTCTCCTCCTTTTCTCAAATGCTCCAGAAGGACCAAGGCCATTTCAATCCATCACCCTCATCTATTTCCACCATCCATCCATCATTCCCAAGATTTTCCCATTCATTTTACTTGTTGTCCTAAAATACTACAGGAATGCTCTGTTTTACTATAGGAAATAGAAATACATAGAGCATAAAATTATTTTTGTCATATCTTGAAAACCAGGCATCCATTTGCCAAGCTATTTCAGGTGGAGATGCATATGGATAATACTAAAATGTTCAAGAAATCTCAACAAATTCCAGTGCACATTTTTCGATAAATCAACCTCCATAACCTACAACCACTCTTTAATTTCTTTGATATTCATGTATCCATGTAAAAAATTGTTTCATGTAGAGATGCATATGGATGATGGTAACATCTCCAAGCAATTTCAGCAAATTCCAATGCATAGTTTCTAAGAAATCGACCTCTGTCAACTTCAGCCATTTTTATTTTTTCTCGAGATTCATGCATCCATTGGTCAAATTGTTTTATGGGGAGGTGCATAAGGATGATGGCAACATAATTAGAAAATTTCAGGTCAATCCATTCTACCATTTGGGAGATACGAACAAAACAAGGCAAATTTGTTGTTTCTTGTAGTATTAAAGGAGTCCTAGTTTACTATAGGAAACAAGCTTAAAGCTATAAGAAGGTCCAAAAGGTGAAATAAACTATGGGATGGGTGGCCAATGGTAGAATAAGCTGTAGGGAAGGTGAACGTCACCCATGCCCAAGTCCAACACTCCAAGAAGGATGAATTTGACTAAGATAGCTTGCTCATGGTAACTAGAAGACAGAGGTTTAGAATCACCAAGTTATGAAGACCTATGCAAAATAAAACAAAGGAAACTATTACCTCCAAAGGACCATGGATCGATCATCAAGTGACAAGCAACATGCATTTCTCCCCAACAACCATCAGGTAGGTACAAGTATGCAATATTCTTGACTCCTTCTCTTGAGCATATTATAGTTAGCAATTTCTTGTCAATGCATGAGAGATGAGGTTTTATAAGATAAGGATGGATCAGTAGTCTCATCCACCTTCAAATAGTTAATTGTAGCTCACTCCTTCACTCATGTAATGTCGAAAAGCTAAATTAGGAAGCGTGATGATTTCGAGGAATGGGGACAATAGTTAAAAGAAGAAAATTCTGTAAAAGCTAAGTCACCACAACACTCCAACTCCTTCGTCCACTTCATATCCACTATCTATCCATCATTCATCCACCGCATTTCATAAGAAAAAGTTAATATTTTTCAAGAACAAACCCTACACTCTTTCTCACCTGAAAATTTCTTGAAGAAAACACATAGAGGACATCCCCTCCATTTTCACAAACTTACACTGCTCCCTCTAAGCCCTAGCATCATCCTCCAAAACCTCTACATCATTCCTCATCACTACCATACAATTAGAAGACTGTGAAAGAGGAGGAATGACTGCTATAGGAAGGCAGAATGCTACTACAAGAAGGAAGAAAGGAACAAGTTGATTTAAACCCCAAAATGGTAGTGCCTAAGAGAGACCTAATCAAAATAGAGAAATCCAAGGCCATTAGGAAATCATCTAGGCCACAAAAGAGAAAAAGAAGGCAGCAAAAGGAAAGAAGGCATTCACCATCAAAATATAACTGAAACTGCAGTGATGAAAAGAGGCCTTCTGAGAGGTCTCTAATCTCTTTCTAGATTTTATCCAAGGCCTAAAAGATGTTATAAAAATGGGAGAAAGGCATGGAAGTCAAGTTCAGGGCCTACCCTAGGGTCAAACTATCATTTTTGCTCAAAGCAGCTTTAAATAGGGTTTCATGTAGTACTACAGGAACTGTTATAGGGTTTCCTATAGTACTATAGGAACCACTACACGATTTCTTGTAGTACTATAGGAACTGCTACAGGGTTTCCTGTAGTTTACTATAGGTAACACATATTTACTACAAAATGTCCTAGTTCTCATCTAAAGACGTTTTTAAGGTTTAGAATTGTCCAAATGGTGGAAAAGGGTAGAAAAAGGTTGGAAAGGGATGTGGAAAACCTTACCAAACTGAAAAATATTCAAGAACCCATCTTGAATAGGGGGAAGAAGGTAGGCTAAGGGTATCAAGAAACATTGTGATTTTTTCCATGCACAAATAGTTTTGGAAAAATGAGTGAAAATGGAATGAAGGATTCAAGGGAGAGGATATGAATGAAATTGATCTACAAGCCAACATAGTTCACTTGCAAAGAGGAAATTTATGTTTTTGCTTGAAATACTATTTAACAATCATGGACAGAACAACTACATTTTTTTGCTTGTCCTTGCAAAACTTACAACCAAAATTCTTAAGAGCAAGGACTGAGGAATGCACAAGAGAGTGGCAACCAGGGTCATGAATGATGCACAATGATGTCATCATGTTTCTTAGAGGATGAGAAACACTTTCAGTAGGGGGTATGATGGGCCTCTAAATTACACATAAATTAAGGCCCATGCCTCTAAATTAGACATAAATTAAGGCCCATCTGTACATTCTTCAACACTTTAAAACTATTTTTTTACATTAGATAATATGTTTTTAACTTTAATATGCACATTAGGAAGGTTTATGGATAATTTCATATTTGTGCTTAATATTCTTTATTTTCGTGGAGTATTTTGAGAATATTGGGAAAATTATGAAGATTTGGATGAAGAGATAAATTAGGGAATTTCTCCCTACTATAAGAGGATCAATGTTAAATACTAAATAAAAAAGATGTTATCAAATTATGGCACAGATTGTGGGGCTCCAATGATTGACAGAATCTAGGAATGTGTTCCCTTCCATTTAATGCAGATTCTTAGTATTGGGAACTAGGGTGGAACTAGGTCCACTAATCAAGGGATTTTGTAGGGGAAATATTCCTTCTTTCATGGGGAATGATTACTAATCAATTTTTAAAAGTACGAAATCAATGTTTCCTCTAGGGATATATTTTTCTTAGTCTTCTTATGGAGACAACTCATAATTTTGCAGCTCCACTTCCATTTTCTGCAAAGATGTATATGTATTGATGGAAATAATGAAGATTGGGGACATGATAAACATCTAAATCTTGGTATTCTTAATATGACATTGAGTTTCCTTGGTTTGGACATCTATGGACCCTCAGAGCCTTTCTATATCATTTATTTTTCTTCTTTTCACTTCTTATTCACATGCATCTCTTATTCTTATGTTTTTTTCTATTTTTTCATTTAGTATTAATAATTTTTTGTTGTAGAATTGGGTTAAATGGTTAAATTAAGTTATTTTGAAGCATCAGAAGAATCATTTCATAATTGGAACAGATTTGGAAGATCATAGTAATCATTGAGTTACTTGGATTAGTTTGCTTATTCCCAATTCTAGATTTCTTGAAGTTCTTTGTCGCAAATAACAGTAAATTTAAGCTATTTTTTTAGAGCATGTTAAATAACTTCAGTGCAATTGATTCCACTAGCATTATATCACAAAATATATATATATTTAATAACAAAAATTATCCCATCTCATTTTCACTTGATTATGTTAGCCATTTGATAGATTTACTAGCTAACTAGTTATCGAATTTCTAGATATTAGACTAGTAATTTTCTGCCTTTTTTTTAGCATGGGTTAACAAAGGTGTTTTTGAGAGATTCTACTTGGAGTGGAGACCTAAGAAATCCTAGTCACTGAAAATATTTTTCCCATCCAATTTTTATTTTATTTGTTTTGTCATTCGGTGAATTCTAACTCCTTATAGAAAATATGTTGTTTCCTGTAGTAAACTAAGGAAACCGTGTAGTAGCCTTCCAACATGTATATACTTTCCCAGATTCGTTCAAGAAGATCGGTTATTGTCCCTCAGGGTTGAATCAAAACTCCTAGGATCTAAATAAATTATTAGGGAAGACTAAATACCACTTAGGATTTGCCTCTTTACCCATACAAAACATCTAAACGATTTTGGCTAATGGACAGATTTATGAAATGGATAATACAATGATGATTTCCACAACCAATGAACTCTATTAATGGACATAAACACTTTGAAATGTAATGATTGACATTTACTTTAATAGGCTAAGGTTTCTATTTCAAGCATTTCATTTTATGCAATCATTTTAGGATATGATTTTATTACATTTGCTCCATTACATCATCACATAAAGGGAAGGACACATTGTATGCTACACATATAGTTATGATACCTTTTAATTTTGTACAAACCTTGGGTTGATAATTAAATTCCACTTTATCTTACATGAAAAAAATAAAAATAAAAACAATTTTCATCAACTTTTCCACCATCTACACCACCTCTTCATGATATTAACCCTACCCTTATACCTCCTATTACTTTTCATCAATCCAACATGCAGTAATGAGGTCTCTGAGAGGAATTAAATGATCGCTACAAGAAGAGGATTCCTCCTATAGGAACCTGCACAGTTCCAACAAGATATCGAACCAAACTTTTTGCAACTCCAGAATAGAAGATCCAGCCAACCTGAGGCATTATGAACCTACTCCTGAATCTTAAAAGGGCCACACAATCCCTGAAGAGCATATGTAAGGTAATACATCAACTCCAACAACAACAGATTGAACACCAAAAAAAGTCCTGCAAAAAAAAAGATTTAATCGGTCATAAAAATAATAATGCTATGAAGACCTATGCATCAGCAAACAAAGGAAGTCAACAACTCTAAAATAATCATGTTATGAAGCTTAGTAGTATCATTTTAGCCAAGGATTTGAAGCAGCAAAAACAATAATAAAAGACCTAGGATGCCTCGATATTCAAGGCTATGAGCAATAAGATCTCTAGCAGATTATGATATGTAGCTTCAACATCATTACTAGCAGCTTCAGTACCACCAAAGGAAACTTCAACATTCATATCAGTAGCCTCAATATCACCTGTAAAAACACATCAAGGGTAAGGCTCAGGTATGCAATCCTTTAAACCTTTCCTACAAACTTATTTTATCTTGAAAACATTGCAAGTGTATGAAAGAAAATGTTTTTATAACCAAGACTAGTAGCAGAGAAACCTCAGCCTAATCTAGCAATTAACTTCACCTTTCCACCAAGACACCCACACCTGGGGGAGAGGAGAAGGCAAAAGTGAAGAGGACTTGAGAAAGTGGGATGTAATTATTTAGTCATGATGGAACACAAGGAGTGTGAAGGGGTGAGTGAGGGAAAATGTAGTTAACTCAAATCACTTTGAGTTTATTTTTCATGCAATGAAAAATAGGGAAAAGTTGAGAAAAAAGAGAAATAAATAAAGGAAATAATTAAATAAAAGAAATAAAAGGTTGGCCCACCACCTCTTGGCATGAAAATATTATTTTCTATAAGGTTAATGTTTAGTGTAGCTCATGTACTCACCACTCTCCATCATCCCAGTAGCTCACAAATCAAATTTTAGCCCCTCTACGGATTGCTAGAAGAAGGCCGAGAAACTACTACAAGAAGTTAATAAGAGTGTTATAGGAAGGAAAATTTCACCCTAAAGCCTTGGGGAGCATGGAAATATTCAAAGGAAATGGCAAGGGTGCAAATAAAAGGTAAGGGGATATGACAATGAGATTGAACTTGAGTTTCTAGTCAATTTACAAGTTCAAAGTGGCCAAGAAGATGAACCAAAAGCAAGGTACTTCCCTAAAAAGTGTATCTTATTATAGATGAAGAATCACCTGAGAGAAAGAAGCAACCTCAACCTACATTAGTGCTTCCTTTCAAAACTAAGATAGGGAAAAAAAAATGCACTAGCAAGAAGAGCAGCAGAAAGAAAATCAAATAGACCAACAAACAAAGCATGAAACATGCCATCATACATGAAGAATAGCATGGCAATGAGGATGGATAGGTTGCTCAAAGGATGAGCAACAGGTTCAGTAGGGGGGTATGATGGGCCTCCAAATTAGACAAAAATTAAGGCCAATATAACCTTTCTTAAGCACATGAAGGCTATATTAAACCTCTCTTGCTACACTTAATTTTTAGCTTAAGTAATATGTTCATTAGAAAGTTTTAGAGATGATCCCATATTTGTGCCTAATATTATTTATTTTTGTAGAATATTGTGAGAATATTAGTCATATTATGAAGATTTGGAGGTGATAATTTAGGGACTCGCACCCTACTATAGAAGAATAAATATTAGCTAATAAATCAATAAGATATCATGAAATCATACACAAATTCTGAAGCTCCAATGATTGAGAAAATCTAGGAATGTGTTCCCTATCATTTAATGTGGTTTCCTAGTGTTAGAAACCAGATCCACTATTTGACGGATTTTGGAGGGGAAAGCTTCTACATTTCATGGATAATGCTTCCTAATAATTTTGTATAAGTACCAATTCAAATTTTCCTTTAAGGATTGGTTCTTCTTAGTCCTCTTATGGAGAAAACTTTAATTTTTTCACCTCCACTTTCATTTCTTGCAAGGATGTAATTTCATTCATGGAAATAATGAAGTTTGGTACCATTTTCAGCTTCTAAATCTTGGTATCCTCTATAGGACACTGATTTTCCTTGGTCTTGTCCATCCCAGGAGCCTCAGAGCACTTTCGTATAATTTATTTTTCTTCTTTCCTCTTCTTATTCACATGCATCTCTTGTTCTTTTTTCTTTCTATTTCTACATTTAGTATCAATGATTTCTTGTTGTAGGATTGGGTTAAATGATTGAATTAAGTTATTGTGCAAGACTAAAACCATTATTTCATCCTTGGAACAACTTTGGCAGGTTACATTAATCATTGACCTACTTTTATTAGTTTGCTTATTCCCAAATCTAAATTTCTGGAAGTCCCTTGTGGAAAATAGTAGTAATTTTCTGCTATATTTTAGAACATTCTAATGAGCTTCAACTAAGTTGATTCCACTTACATTAGATATAAAAAATAAATAAATAAATAAAAATCTAATAATAAAATTTACCCTACTTCATTTTCACATGATTGGGTTAGGCATTTGATAGATTAACTAGCTCACTAGTTCTCGAATTTCTAGATTTTAGACTAGTAATTTTCTGCTATTTTTTAGCATGTATTAACAAGGGTATTTTTGAGTGATTCCACTTCTAATGGAAACCTAAGAAATCCTATTCAATAAAAATAAATTTCCCATCCAATTTGGATTTGATTTTCTTGTTCGTTCAGTGAATTATGCCTTCCTGTAGCAAATCCCATAACTTCCTGTAGCAGCCTGCAACTTCCTATAGCAGCGCATGTAACTTCCTGTAGCGCTCTTCTATCACCTATATACTTGCCCATATTTTCTCAAAAAACTTGGTTTTTGTCCCTTAGGGTTGAATCATGACTCTTACACTCTAATCCATCATTGAGGAAGAATAAACACCAAATAAGACATGCCTTTTTAAAAAGTAGATTAGGCCTATTTATTTGAATTCATGCTCTTAGGATTTCAATTACAAATTATTGTGCTTGCCTAGGACTAATTTCTTTTGAAAGTAAAATTTCCATTTATGCAATTAGTTTAAGATTTGATTTCATTACATTCACTCCATTAGATCATGATAACGGAAGAATGACACATTGTATGTTTCACATATAGTGTCGATACATTTTAAGTTTGTACGAATCCCAGGTATATAATTAAAGTTGCAAGCATTGGGAATTGCAACATTCTTGTTGGAATACTAAGACTCATCACACTCAAAGGACTTACCATATAATGGGGGTTCGATGGGGTTTGAACCTACTTGGCATGGTAGGATGACTCGTTAATGGTCGACCTCAAATTTAAAACAACTGCAACCCCCAAATAATACAAAAAGCCACCCAGTGAATTGCCAAACTCCATATCGAGGGTTCGGTAGGATTGAAATCCGATCGACCAGTCAACTTTTTTTTAAATTAGTCTGCAAACCAAGGAACCAGCTAGGCACGTTGGGAAATTCACCCAAACTTTTTTATTTAAACTCAAATTTTGTCATTCACCTGACGGAGGATAAAGGAGACTAAGCACGAAACTGAATGCATAGGTGGAAACCCAAATGGGAATGAAAACCGAGGGGAAGAACCTAAATGTAGGGTAATATGCAAGGAATCTAAAAGATCGCCTTGGAGCCAAATTTTCCTAATGTCATAAATATGCAGAGTTTATACTCAAATTACTCAGTTTTTCACAAGGAGTCTGATGATGTAATCAATTTTCTCATACTAGTAGCGGAATTTTAGTCAACCTCTAGAATAGAATATTTATGGAATCTTGAGGAACCTTGGTGATTTGTTGGAGGCCCAAAATTGACAGTTTCATAACCAAACCAATTTTATATTCTTTTTTCTCAGTTTTTCTAGGAAGGTGACGATATGATAATATACTTCATCAAAGCAACTAAATTTTAGTCAACCCATGAGAAGGAATCTTAGAGGAATCTTTGATATTATCAGGGGACCAGATCCTACCGAAGCAGTAAAGGGTCGAGTTTACAGTTATGTTTCATGCTTTTTCTCTAGGAATTCAATGGTGCAATCCATTTCTTGAGCAGAGGTGTGAATTTACAAGCCATCCCTAGAAGTGGAGGTATAAGGTGTCTTTTGTACAGGCATGTAATTTGATTTCACTAAATATTAATGAAAGAGGCCTCCTCACATTGAGCAGGCCCCGGAGACGTAACCCACACTAAGTGAACTCTGTCATCAAATTGTTTGTGTCTTTTCTTCTCATGTTGTCATTTATTTCTACTTCATTTATCTGTATGCCTCTTATGGTTACGTTCCCTTTTAAATATAATTTTATATGCATCTTTAAAGTGAAAAGGTATGGATCAACACGTCCTTGCATGCATTTTTCTTATTAATATTGACAATATAGTCAAAGTTCATATGTCAAGCCCTTTATGCCACAACCAACTCTAATATTTCTTTGATAAGAAGCAGAAAAGCACCTTTTCGTATTTTCTTTCAACACATAGACATTGTTTTCTATTCTTAAATCCTCAAAAACTAATTCTCTTGTACCTGTGGACTTGCTTCGAATTTTTTTAGCTTTGAAGTTTACAACATAGCCTTGATGACACATCTGAGACACACTCAACATATTATGTTTCAGCAAAACATATAAAATGCCTTTAGCTTTACCTTTTCCATTTGAGAGGATGACCACTCCTTTTGCAATTATTTTTCCTGGAGTATTGTTGTCGAAGGTCACATTAATTTTCTCAACAGGCATCTAAGTGAGAAACTTGCTTCTGTCTCCTATCATGTGCCTAGAATAAGCTTCGTCCACATACCAAGGGCTCCCACCATTGTGAGCATAAAAGGTAGTGCCAAATTGATTGGAATTCTCTTTTACTAAGCAAGTGTCTCTTATTGTTGTGCAATCCTTTCTAAAACAAAAAATTAATTTCCTTTTTACGCTTTAATTTAGTTGTTTCATTGGATTAAACATAAAAACCAATACTAGTTTGGTCGTTGGAGATGTGTTGAGCCTCCATAATTTCATTTAAATATTCTATCCCTTTGTTTAATTTATGGTTGAAGTTGAGTTTAGTTTTATCCATTTCAAGCTCCTTCTTCAACAACACAATTTCTCCTCATAGCTTCTCACATATTTGATCTTTCCCATTAAATTGTTGGTGCAACGAATCTTCTATCTTCTTACCTTCTTCTAATTGCAGAAGTAATGGATCTAATGCCTCAACCTTTTATACTATCAAGGATTCTTTATGGGTTTTGTTTTTCTTTCTCAGCCTCCCTATCTCCTCAAGTGAACTTACCAGTTCTCCTTCAAGATCATCTTCTCCTTCATCATCATTAGAAATAGCCTCAACTTGCATGTTTTCTATCTCCATCAGCATGAATTCCTTAGGGATCTCATCATCTCTGTCCTCTCTGAGGATTGGTTGGGATAAATTTAGAGGAGCTCTCTTCTTAAATAAAGAAACATTTCTTCTTGGCCTCGTTTCTGTCCTTCTCAGCATTCTTAAATTTTTCTTTCGGATCATAGTCCTTTTTCTTATTTTCAGGACACTTCAATGCATAATGACCAACATGGATATAGTTAAAACATTTAAAGGGAAACTTACCTTTATACTTTCCTGATCCTTGTTTCAGCCACTTTACAAAGTTATCTCTTTCTTCATCTAATTCACAACATGTGTCAGCATGCTCATCCTTGAACCTATTTTCTTCTTTAAAGGTTGATTCTTTTGCTGCAAACTTCCTTTAAAACTCCTCATCTCATAGGAAATGAGTATTCCAAGGAGTTGATCTAGAGTGAGAGAGCTCAGATTTTCCATTTATTCAATGGATAACAGGTTGGGATTAGACCTCTCAGGAAGAGATCTCAACACTTTTTGCACTACCACATCTTTGTCTAGCTTCTCTTCAAGATTTCTAATGGTGTTCACAATTTCATCAACTCTTTTAAAATACTTTGCAGTATATTCATCATCATGCATGCTCAATGATTCAAATTTGATCCTAAAACATTGGATTTCAGCTTTCCTTGCCTTTTTGTCTCCTTCATAGCAACTACTCATCTTGTCTGAGATTTATTCGGTATATTTATAATCCATCACCTTGACAAGTTCTAATTCAGGTAGGCCACTGAGCAAGGCATGCATTGCTTTAGGATTGCATGTGGACTCCAACTTCTGATTTTGGTAACCAATGCTAGAGGTATTTTATATTCTTCTTCCACAACATCCCACACATCAACTGCAAGTAATTGAATGTAGCTCTCTCATCCTCACTTTCCAAAATAAAGAGTTTGTTCCATTAAACATAGGTTCCTTATTGATGAAACCTCCTTCCTATTTTTCCATGCTTCTTGATCTTTCTTTCAGTTGTTAGATTGGTTACAAGAAACCTTGCTTCGATACCAATTGTTCAAAACTATGACAATACTGAGAGGGGGGGAGTGAATCAGGTATTGTAGCAATTTTACCAATTCAAAAATTATTTTCACTTTGCGTAAGAACAATAAGTCAGTAAAGAGAAGTTTCAACAATAATCAACAATTTTTGTAATCAATGGAATCATGCAAACAACAAATAACCTTATAACTTATTCTCCATTTTATTAATAGGGAAGGCTACAACTTTCAATTACAAAGTTCTGCTACAACTTCCTATTTTATTAGCTACAAATGAATGGATCTACAACCCCAACTATTCTCCATCACCCACTAGAAGGAGAACCTACCCCTGATCAACAAGCTACACCTTGATTTGAAACTCACTACTCCATTTTTCATCCATTTCCACGCTAGGATCAATGAATGCCTTCTTTCATTAAAAAAAAAAAATTTATCTCAGTCACCTCTTAAAAAATCCTACAACAATCACCATACCAATACCTTGTTGCACTCTAATATCTCTCTTAAAAAAAAAAATTCACTTTCTGCTTGATTTGGTTTGCTTTTATATATTTTTCCTTTTTCTAACTTTGGATTTGTTTATTTTTGAATTTGTGCATGAATCCTGAATTTTTCCTTTGTGTTGTTCTCGTTTATCCTCTTGGACTATATTTTTTATTCTGGGCTCCATCTCCAAGTTCAACTAACTTTAACTAACTTTTCTTCCACTTAAACTGATTTTTTTGCATTTTGGCCTCTTTATAGAATTTAGCGATGTGCCTGCTATTTTTATTTGCATTTAATTTGTCCTAACTACCAATTCCACTGTCAAAACTATTAGTTCCATTGTTTTTCCTTTAATCCCCTTTTCTCTCAACCCTTTACCTATTTTTCCACCTTAAGATCAGGTCTTCGCAACCACCAGCTTAGGCCCTGGGCGCTAAGCCCTTTCAAGTCTTTTTGGGAGCCTATTTCCTTTATTAACAACTTCACACTATTTGTCATTCTTCTATGCCCAATGGTAACGTCCAAGCTCCTGACTTTTTTATTAATTTGAATTCTCAAAAAGATATGGGATTCCAGGATCCAAGGATGGCCCCACATTCTTTTGACATGCCCTTGGTCATGTTTTTATGTGAAATAATCGAAAGGACTTGGTTCTTAGCCACTCCCATGGCCTCCTTATCTCCATTCTCTATGCCTTGGGTTCATTTCTTCATGGAATGACCCAGGGTTGGGTCTTCTAGCTCCCAAACCTGACTCCTTTTATTATTTGTCATGGCCATGGTTCTAGCAAGTGTCATAGGCCCTGCTGCAGGTACTTAACCCGTAGTCCTCAACAAACCAATGCATTCATTTATATGCACCACAATAATCCACGAGGGTCATACCTATGGGTTGACATGTCCTGTCAAGACTAATCGATGCTCTCTATTGGCTCACGCTTTTTCTTAGTGGCTTATGCCTTCTGCCATAACTTTCACTTATGCACCCTTATTAAAATTTTGGGCTCTGTCAACTGGGATGAGTTGGCCTATAGGGTCTTCTTGAACCACTTCTTATTGGTCACCGTTATCCACCATTAATTCCTACGTGTCACATTGACACCTCTTGCACACCATTTAAATCTTCTAAGCAATATCCACTAGGATGATGTCACAATGAAGTCACCTATTCTATGTGTTGGTGTGTGACTGGTAACACGTGTCACTTAGAAATGGCCCCTTTAGGTAACCAAAAACCTTGAATCTGCCTACCATGCATCCATGTTAAAGTCACCACCTGACGTATCTCGAGCCAATCACATTCCTCCACATGTCCTCCTGGAGGAGAGAGGCAAGGTCCTATGAGGCCTTATTTTCTGACCAAATCCTTCATTAATTTGTTTTTAGGCTTTCCGGCCTTTTCATTGTTTTTATGACGATCCATCATTGTACTGCATACACTTGTTTTATTATTTCTCTATGCTATCCCTCTACAGGATGAGTTCTCGGAGTGGGCCTCCTCTTACTTGCTTTCCATTGGTTAGCTACACTGCTTCCATGTCTTGACACTTAAATCCTAACACTTAGTCGTGCGCTTCTCCAAATAAACCTCTAAGATGCACCTGCTGGGGTATTACCATTGGGCTGGCTGGACTCACACAATACCCATTAGACAACATCTAGTTGTTATGTCCCAACTCTTTCCTCCTAGTCTCTTAGACTTGTAAACAAAACTTTCTGTTGGGGTGTATCTGTCAAGGTAAGCCTACCTATTGGGCTCCACCTATTGTCAAACAGGTTGCTTCCATGTCTACCTAGATCTCTCATTTAGAGGCTCTGCAAGACTTGGCACTAAATTTGGAATTTAATCCAACTTTGGCTATGTGCCAAAGAATCCTCCACACACTTAAACATTGCTATGAAGGCCTTGAGGTCACAGAACTTTGATTGACTCTAACTTTTGATCCAGGAGGTTTTTTTAGGGATTCCATATATCATTGGAAATATCTTTCAAAGCTTTATTAGTATAGGTTCCTTACACCTAGAAAAGAGATGATCTAGTGCTTAAAACATGGCTCCAAAGATATTGCACTAAGTGTGCCTAGAACCTGATCCTTGCGGTATTTATTTGACACCTGCACCTCCTGCTGCCACCTTCCATCCTTGAACACTTTGTTTCCTTCACCTTATTTCCATCAATGATAAAATATCTCAATATTTGTAGAAAAACTATTTTCTTTTTAGCAAATCAGGGTTTATTGTTTGAATGTTTTCTTTCAGTTGCAAATTGGCTTTCCATGCATAATAGAGTAGATTTGATTTTGTTCCAACTTCTTCAAATGGTTTGATTCCAATTTAAATAGGGTTATTTCTTTTTGTTTCCTTTCCTGCAACCCAAATAGGTTTTCTTTTTTTCCTTTACATTTTTGAAAATTATAGTTGTTTTACTTTATGTCCTTTACGTTTTTGCAAATTAGAGTAGGTTTACCTGCTTTCCTTCAATTTCTTTCAATCATACTAGGTTTACTTGGTATCCTTTACTTTTCTTGCAATTAGAGTATGCTCACTTGTTTTTCTTTCTTTTTCATAGTATTTCTTGTAGCTTATATAAAATAAGTAGTTTATGTACAACCTATTCTTCATTCAGTGGCATCAAATCAACAAAAGAAGAATACAATAAATGTTGCACATATAGTTCTGACCCCTCTTAATTTTGTATGAACACGGGTTGATAATTAAAGATGATATTTTCAGGACTTTTATCATTCATGTTTTAATATTGAGAGCCATCAAAATGTGCAAAAGGCTCGTGATAAAGCTTGGCATGATAGATGTTTCAAGCATAAGAAATTTCAATGAGGGGATTTTGTTTTGCTCTATGACAGTCTATTTTGAAGCACCTAGGGAATATTCATATCCATTGGCTTGGCCCATATATGATCATATCTAAATAGATGTTGGAGTAGTGCAGCTAGAGAATCTCAATTGTAAAACTTTGGAATTCTTTGTAAATGGAAGTCGGTTGAAGTTGTAAAGGGATAACCCATCTTCCATGCATAATTGAGTAGGTGTGTTCAAATGTTTTTCTTTGTATATAAATATATTTGTATAAGTGTTAATTTTCATTTATGTTGCAGATTAGATTGACATAGTGATTTTTTTTAGAAATTAGTAGTTTGGTGTATAGTTTTAGCCATTGCATGAATGACCTTGCTAAACAAAAGGGACTGTATCGTGTGAATTTGTCGCAACGATGAAATGCACGGTGTTGGGGGAGAACATTATATTGTAATTCAGGTTTAAATAACACAAATGACTAACGACACGATTCAAAATAACCATATGGTGATTTGATTGGTTACTATAGCAACCCGTGGTGGCCCATTGGTGAAAGGATAGGAAAGTGACAATGAAAATTGTGTCAAGGAAGTTGGCAAGATTACATAGGAATGTCACTTCATCTTGATTTTTTAATGAATGCATCAATATCATGGAGGTCTCTTCCAAGTTTTGATCCTATAGTTATGATTTTGATGGGACAACTACCAAATCTAGGCATGGGCTAATCCAACCATCATCATGGTGCCATCAATTTTCACAGTAAGTCAGATCTAGGTACACGTTATTCATGTTATGTTTTAATGCACCAAACTGCTTATATAATACAAGTTTACTTTGCTATTCCATTATATCAATAAGATATGGATATTAGTGTTAGAGTGGTTTCGTGGATCAAAGTAATGCTCAGAATTGAAAGTGTGCAACATAGCTCAAAACCTAAACGATTTGATAAATCTCCGTGATCTGAATCGAATGCAACTTGTTTCACTCAAATCCGACATCGGATGCTCCCATAAATTCTTTCTGATCATTTTGTGAAACAACTAAAAAAATTGGAATTTTAATTGCAGGGATGCCCAGTCAGCAATTTGTACTACTGACTGGACCATGATTAGGTAGGTTACATGTTCTCCATTGGCCAATGGTTGGTGGACACTTGGCGTAGTAAGATTGGTTATGGCATGGAAAGTTTGTATTGGTTTATGGCTTAGTTGAAGTGGCCCAATGAGGGAGTGCCACGTGGGCCAACTAGTGGCTACCACATGGCCTCAACATGGTGGCCAAAATTTGGGTTGGGGGCTAAACAACACCCCCCATCATTTCAAACCAATACCTCTCAGTAGTTAACAAAGGCCTGCACCAACACGACACATTATGTTTCTTGTTAAAAGTATGGTCCAAAACAATATTTAACTTTGGTAATTGGAACATTTGGGGAGGGCAGGGTAAGACCTAGCCCCTAGCCACCCCTATGCCATAGGACTATAGACGAGGGGATGAGGGCTAGGGCCTAGTCTAGCCCTTGTGTCCATTAACACAACCACAAGCCCATACAACATAACCAAGCAGATAACTAGACAAAAAATAGAGATGGGGGCCAGCCCTTGATTACATGACCCCATAATGTGAGCAGGAGCATAGCAAAAAAGAGGGGTCATCCAGAAGGGACCAAACCATAGTCACATGTAGGTCCATAGAACCAAGGGTGCACTAGCGAAGGTGGCCAAACTGTAGCCCAAGACTTCGTCACCTTTCACGGTCATATGGCCTCCGCGTGACCAAAATTTTTGGGACTCGGGGCTTATGGCACCCTTAAAGTCCCACAATTTCACCTGCCGAGTAGGAATATTGCTACATTTTGTGTGTCGATTTCTCATTTGGGGCGCTCAAGCCAGGTTGAGGCTGAATTGTAAGATGGTTAGTTGCAGAATTTGGGAAAAGGAAGAAACAAACATAACTTTTTCAGTTTTTTGCCAAATGAGTTGCACAAAGAACCAACATATGGTTTTTAATAGCGTTGGATCCATTAGAGACATCCCTTCTTCTATTTGAGTAGTCTAAAGCATGTAAACACACTTTTGAGCATTTTTAATGAAAGAGGCCCTACATTGGAAGATGAACCAGGAGATGTAGCCCAAGAGATGGGTGAACTCCTTTATCATCTTATGTGTTATGTGTTTCAGATATATTGGTTTTGTGTCTATTCGGGTGCAAAATTTGGATAAAATTTACTTGTTTATGTGTTTAGTAAACTGATCCTCTACCCAAAACACATATAAATTTGACTTGCAATTTGTTAAAAATCTTCAAGTTTATAGATTCATATCATTTTGGCATCAGAGCAAAAGGTTTTTGTGAAGATTTGATTTGTTCAAAAGTTGTTTTTTTCATGCTTACAATGTTGAAGCTCAAGAGAGGAAAAGGAGAATTGGTGGAGCCAAGATCTCAAATTGTTTCAAGGATGACAAACACTCCTCAAGCTTCAATAGTCATGGCACATGAAGAGGGTCCTGAAGAGATGTTTGAAGATTAGAAGACCTTGAGAAAATCATTCTTTGAGATGCCAGAGATGGTTAAGGTTCTGTATGAGGAGAGGAATTCTAGACTTTATGGAGAGAGCTCAAAATCTCATGGAGAAAAAGGAGACAAATATTTAAAAGGAAATGGAAGGAATGGTGAAAAACCACCAAATTAACCTTCATCATGATCATCCTCATCTACATCTTCAACCTCATGTTCTTCTACTGATACTACCCTTTCCAAAACAACTCCAAGTTCAAGAAGAGGCCATGGTAAAACTCCTTTTATTAATCTTGATATTAAGTTTAAATTTCCTAGGTACAATGGAGAGGTAAATGAAGAAATATTAGACAATTGGATTTTCCAAATCGATGTGTATTGCAGGATACAAAGAATTAAAGATGATGAAACCAAGATTCAGTTTGCTTCTCTTACAATCGAAGGTGAAACACTATTTTGGTGGGAAGCCAAAACACAAGAGAACATGAAGAAACATGGTATGGTTTTATCCTCTTGGAATGATATTTTTGTTGCAATAAGAAGGATTTTTTATCCATTAGCATACATGCAAAAATCTATTATGGATTGGAAAAACTTAAGGCAAACTAAAGGGGAAAATGTACAATCTTATACCCAAGAATTTAGGAAAAGAGATTTGATTTTGGGTATAGATTTGTCCTCACAATATGCTTTGTTGAAATACATTGTATGATTTCATATTTATTTGAGACATGCCATTCTCATGTTTAACCCTACAAAACTATTTGAAGTTTATGTTCACGAAACTCATTTAGAGGCCAGAGGGAAAAATGTTTCTGAACAAACTAGTGAGAGTTCCTTTGAATTTGTATAAAATGGAAAAGGTAAGTTCAAAGAAAAGGGGAAGAAGAATGTTTCCATCAAGATGGAGAAATAAAAACTCACATGTAAAAATTATTCCAAAGATGGGCATGATGAAGATTATTGTTGGTAACTTCATCCAGAAATGAGACCCAAAAACTTTAAGAATAGGTAGAAGGAGAAGATAGTTGCAACTACACAACATGATCTATGTTCAGATTCTAGAGATGAAACAAATATCACAGCCATAGGTTTCAAAGGTAAGGACATTGAAAGTACTAGTTCTTCAAGTTGTCTCAATGAAACTTAAGATAAAAAAAATAAAAATAGAGATTTTCCATATTAGAGTTATTTCAAAACATAATAATATAGATACAATATTTGATAGTGGTTCAAAAGAAAATATTCTCTCAGAAGACATTGTCAAGAAGTTGAATCTAGAAACCATTCCTCATCCTAAACTGTATCCTTTAGGTTGGGTATGTGAGAATGAAAAATTGTAGGTGACAAAGAAATGCATATTTAGATTTGAAATCACTACAAACTTCCTAGATCGAGTAAGCTTGATGTAATTCCAATTGATATATGTGGTATTGTTTTGTGAGGCCCATATTTATATGATAGGAGAGCTATTTTTCATCACGATGAGAAAAAATGTCATTTTTTCAAGAATGGGATTGAGTACATTATTATATCACACAACAAGAAGTTGAATGCATCTCTTCTAAATGTGGGGCAAATGAAGAGGATTATTAATCCTAGTAAGAACTCTACATTGTTTATGATCAAACATGAAGGTGTTGAGCAATCTAAAGCCTTTCAAGGATATGATTCAAGTTTGAAATCTGATTTAATTGATGTTTCTAATTCGTGTAGTAAGATGTTTCAAGAGTCTAACATGTTTCCTCCTAAAAGAGGTAAACAAAATGAAGTAAATTTGCATCAACGAGCATCATTGTTGAACATTAGTGTGAACAAGATGTCAGTGTTAGATAGTGCAGAGGTCAAAGAGAAAATGAAAAAAAAAATTGAGAAAGAGGACATTGGTTCTTCTTCTTGTGGGTTTCATAATTTTTTAGCTTTGAAAAGTGATGGTGCATGGCAATCACGATCATATTTGGTCAAGAGTTGAGCCAAGTACAAGGATATACATGTTAAGCATCATCATGATGATAGTGTTCAAGGTGAGAAGAATTTGAGATTGTTTAAGTTTCCTTTGATTGGAGACCAAGGAGGGAATATGTTTATTTCTTTAAAGGAGGTTTGTCATTCTTCATATTCTCGGATATTGTAGCAAGATGTAATTAATGACAGCAAGTCCAAGACTCCAAAATCAGGGAAAATGAAAAGCTCAAAATGTCAAATTCAAGAAAAGTTCATTGGATTGAGACTAGAAGGCTGAGGGAGATGTATTGTTATAGAAATTTTTGGGCACAGAAACCCCAATCATAAATGTCCATAAACTGAGGGGTCCTAAGTCCCTAAAAGTTTTTCTTCACTACCTAAAGGAACAAGGTCAGCTGATTACATCATCTCCCAGAAGTTCTCCACTAAAAACTACTCAGAAATGGTCAAAACTTGACCATACTGAATACCCAACGCAGAGGGTGCGATGCATATCACCTTCCCAGTGTAAAGGGTGTGATGCATACTGGATGGCCCCTATGTAGGGTGAAATGGGCAAGAATGGACAAATGGCAGAGACAGTTTGCGAGGTGGAAGATCATAGAATCTTCCAGAAGCTTCCCCTCTGACACTTGCCTCTCTGTTTTCAACCAGGGATGAGTAGGAGATCATCAGTCTCCAAGTTGAATCAAGAACTATCAGAGAGAGGACACTAATCAAGACCCCAGAAGATGAATCACCCCCCTACAATCATCTATATATGGATCCTTCATCACAGAGATCCAGAGGCTGGAATCTTGTATCTTGTAGAGAAGTGTTGTTGGTTTTCTGGTGAAACTTCATAGTGTTGGGTGATCTAATCTTTAATTGAGGTGAAGAAGGGCCTTCTTGCTAGAGGATGATGCTGGGTCAGAACAATTGGTTGTAATCCTCTTACTATTCTTGATATTAATAAAGATATTCATGTTTTCCTCCACATTCTTGTATGTTTGATTGTATATTCATTTGTGTGGTTAATACATATCTGGTCCTGTGATATTTATGAATATAGATCTTTGTTCTTCGATAGTATTATGCTGCTTTCATTCCACAGCTGCTCTTTGAGGCTGGGCAAACGAGGAAGAAGCGAAAAAGATCTATCAAGAAGGAGAGGAATCAAGTAAGGAACCAAGTGCAAGACTAAGGTTGGTGTCTTTTGTTCCAATCTTATCTAATTTTCATAAAGGAAAACGAAAGTAGTCTTTACTTGTTTGTTTCTAAGATACCTACCAGTCTTAGTGGGAATAGCAGCTCCGAGTGGACACTATTCCCGATAACAAAATGGTGACTCCGTTGGGGAGCGAATAGATTGTTTGTTAGTCTGTCTTTGTTTGTTTTATAAACTTATAGACGAAGCCTGAAGTCAAGCCAGCTAGCCTTCGAACTGCATTTGTTATGCAAATTCAAAGTAGATCATTGCTGCTTCAGTCTATCTCCGGGTTTTGTTTATGAATTGAAAAATCAATCTGCAAACGTTCTAATTGCCCTAAGTGGTGGCTCTAGTAACATCCTTAGATCAACCGTTGTGATTTACATTTATTGAACATCTCTTACACGGCCTAAACCCCTGAAATGAACTACAAATTGTGAGCAAAGACTGGTTAAAAGTCTCGCACTGGTACCATCACACCCTCCCTTCAAGGAAGTCTATATGCATCACACTTCCCATGTGTAGTAGGTGAGATGCATACCGGATTCCCTGTGTGACAAGTGCGATGGTTAAGGAAGGTTAATTTTACCTTCAAACTTTGGTTTTTCTTCACTCTCAGTTCTATTCAGGAGTTTTGTTGTCTGTGGTCGGTATATCTCTGTGAAAACCCCCTTCTCTTCCATCATTCTGCCTCTATTGTGCAAAGAATTGTAAGTGTTTTTATGTATTGTGCACCATTTTCAGTTCTCTTTTGCATAGAAGTAGCGTAGTCGAACTGTCATTTCTTAATCTGAAAGTGTCGTAAGTGTCGTTTTTAGTCATAGAAGAGAATCCCATTGTTCTTGATAGTCTATTGTACTGTTACTCTTGTATGTGATTTGAAGTAGTAGTTTTTAAATTGTCGAAAACAGTTTTCATTTCAAAATCACAAAGTGTCGCCCTTATCATCACTTCATTTTGAAAATAAATTTGTTAAGTATAGTCGCTTTGAAAATAATTTATATTTTCACTTAGCATTCTTCTTGTAATTTATACATTAAAACGGCTGAAACCAAATACATGCATCTGAATTTGCATTTAGACTGCTTGGTTTGATTTAGGACAATGCATTTAGTGTGTGCTCAGTGCTCTTTGTTGAAAGACTCTCAATTTGCTTTCCTTAGTGGCTAGGATTTTCATTGCCGAAAGAAGATTAAACAGTTGTTTATCATCTTAGACTACATTTTAGGAATTATATACACATCACGCGGTGAACCTGAAAGTCAAATTTTTAAACAAGATCAACTATAAAATAAATTTAATGAATCTAAAAATTCTTTCGAACCTAATGCACAACATCTAGAATTCTAGGCTAGAGATGTATTCCGGCGTCGTAAAACCTAGTAACTGTTGTTTTCGTTGTTGGTTGGGTGATTCCTCCACTCTGAGATGACAAGTGCCAGTACGGACTTGTGCTCCCAGGTACCGTCGAGTATATATTGGGAGACCACAATAGGCTATATCCTTTATCCTTAGGAATCTGTGTCTGCCGCCCTATCGATCGCAACGCACTGAACACAGCATTTGGGAAGATTGACTGCCGTACCATAAAAGTATTCTACAGTTTTGCGATTGGTTTGGTAATCCCCTCTGCCTAGATTTCTCGAGAAGTCTCATTCGTTCCTTTTCAGACTCCTTAAAAGAAAAGGTCCATCTAAGCACTTGTCACTTCAGGCTCATTAAAAATCGAAGGTGACTAGAGTCATCTTTTGTTTTTTCTCGACACTTAAAAATTGAAAAAACAAGTTGTGTCAAAGCATCTAAAATTTATTTTAATGGGAATAACATCACAAGTTCCCTCGTTGGTCTTTAGGTTGAGAAAAATGGAGTCTACCAACCAAGGATTTCCCCTTTGAGGAAATCCTAGTCCTTTCTCCTCTTGGGGAGATGTTGGTGCACCCCGTATGGCCACATTGTCACTTCCAAGTTTGACGATTGGTTTCCCCATATGGCTCTTCTCTACCTCTGTCGTTCAGAATACCGTAATTCCTGAACAATCAAGTCAGCAACTAGATGATAATAGAGTTACCCCCCAGCCTTCTACTTCTTCTATTTCTCCGTCTCGTCCTTCCTCTTCGCTTGATGAAGCTGGTAAAGCTAAAGATCAAGTAACTAAGAAGAAGAAGAAGCAGAAAGAAAATAAAGAAAAGAAGGAGAAAGGACCAAAATCGAAAGGGGGAAACCATGCATCGTCTAGCGAAAATCTTCACACCGCACCGTCTAAACCTAAATCTCCATGTGTCATTTGCAAAGGAGACCACTATCATCGAGATTGTCCTTACATCCCTCGAATCTTAAGGGACTGGTCTCCTCATTTGCACAATCTGATGTCGTCAACCTCTGATGGTCATGTTGGAAGTACACCATCAACCAGTGAAAGTGAAGTGTCTAGGCAGAAAAGGAATCACAAATTTCCTTGTAAATTGTGTGAAGGCAATCACCCCGTCCACTGTTGTCCCTTCCTAGACGAAGCTAAAATATTTTTGGATGACCGTCCTGCTTCACTTTTATGGCTCCCTCCTGGATATAGGAAACTCTTGCTGAGTCCACCATTGGTTGAAAATCCAGCTGGCATGCCATTGTGGTCGGCTGAAACGTCTATCATTGAAAATGAACCCTATGAATCCATAGTAGATGAAATTCAAAAGGTCGAGGAAACAGTTGACCCGGTCTTGCCTTCAGAATGTTCATCTTCGAATGATATAGTCTCTGAAGAGAAAGAGAACGATACCATTCAAATTCTTTTTGTAAACACAGACTCCGATGAACTTGGGGGAAGTCTACCCGTTCCTTTACCACATGAAGGAATTTCATCAGAGTCGTATCCGGCCGTCTATTCGGTCCCACCTCCAAGCAACCTAGTTGTTTCCTTCAATTGGAATCTACTAGGCAGACCCCGTGTACCAGCTAGTGTACCATTCAGAATCATTGTACAAGCTTACCAAAATGGTCATGGTGGTCCATCATAGATGAAGGGGCTTCTATGAGTATCCTTTCCTCAACTTCTTGGAAAGCGCTTGGTTCGCCATCGCTTTTGCCTGAAATGAGAAATCTGACAAGCTTTGACAAAGGAACCAATCAACCATTAGGGATCCTTCCCAATGTGCCCATTACTTTGAGAAGGAAAATTGTTGACATGAACGTGATGGTAGTCCAAGGACCCATGGATTATAATCTACTCCTTGGGCGTGACTATATTTATTGAATGGGAGTCGTCGTCTCCTCACTCTTTAGACTAATGTGTTTTCCGCATGAAGGCAGAGTGGTCAAGCTCATATACCAACTGTCATTCCCCGGTTCACACATAGAAAATAGTCAAATGCCATCCCTAAATGGAATTTTTATGCAAGGAATGTCTCATGGATCTCCAATCCGTCCACCTGATGAGCGTGAGTGATTCAGGAGGATATGACTGAAACCCAGGGGGCATGCACCCTGGTCTATTTCGGCAGGAAAACCTTGGGTATATAGTAGGTTTCCGTGGAGGATATATGACTAGTCTGACACACCCGTCCATTTAGGAAAATGGGATTAGACTAGAATAAGATTCCATCGTCAAAGTTATGTGAGTGAAGGCAATTGCCCCACTCACCTTTGTCTATTTCGATAGACATCGCCAAGGAAGCATTTTGTCTGTGACGCGGATGGAGAGCTTTCATATGGTAACCTAGGAATTTTTCGCTATACCTGGGGGCATGCAAACCTTTTTGCATGAAATTGAAGAGTGACCATTTACTTTTTAAATTTGTAGGTCCTTTAACCCTTTAAACTCGTAAGGTTGGTTGTTTCCTAACTTGGATGAAGAAAGGATCCGGGGAAAAGCTTTAAAAGGTGCAAGCCCCATGAAAAATGGCATCTTAGATGAGATATCCTTATTATATGACTGGCACAAGAAGTTTTAACATGGAATTCAAGCTCGTTAAAAAATAAACATAAGCAATGAGCAAATGTTTCCCCCAGTGTTTAATCTCATTAAAAAATGAACCAAGTTTCTAGTAAATAGCCATTGTGAATGCATTGTCATTAGCTTTTGAGCCTTGGTCACGTTCTCATCATCACCTCCACTCTATTTTTTAGCCGATCATTCGCCTCCATTTGATTGTTTACCCTTTTGAGGAACATCTGCGAAGAGTGATTCTATTAGCCATCCTTGTGACATTGTCGTGATTGGAAAATTCCAAACCTTACCTAGAATCAGCTGCTACCCGAAATCATCACTCGTTCCTCGAAAATGGAGTCTCCTTTAAGCTCTTTTCAACTTACTCGCAAAATATGAAAAGATTGCCGAGCGATTAGCCTCTCCGACTTGTTAAAGTCATCGGAAGTGCTATCCCTCCTCTAGATTTTAATCTTTTTTGGACTTGAGGGATTATTACACAAAAAGATCGAGCACTTGTCTTGTTCGGCTCATTAAAATTACCGAACATTCATCCCTTTCGTATTATTTTACACTTTTTCAGACTTAAGGGATTATATGACAAAAAAAAATATTTGGAGTTTCCTTTCCGTCCCTTTCAGACTCTCTAAAATTGAAAAGGACCAAGTTATCTTTGTTGTTAAACTTGTTAAAACAGAATAGTGACAAACTCATCCAAATGGGCGAGAATGAGTTTCACTGTCGCTAGGCTCGTTAAAATATAGCGACAGCTTCACCCGAAGGGTGAATTATAGAAAAAGCATATGTTATCCTCCTCAAGCTTGAAAAAAATAAAGAGGTACTCGTCAGCAATGACTGGGGAAAATTGCGATGAAAACTTGAAAAAACTTTATTGGTAGCAAGTCACTCCTGAACATGACACTTTCTCACCACATCTGAGTCGGGTTGGGTTGTTCCGTTCACTGGTCATATCACCATTGGTCCGTCACACCATCCATATTTGGGGTTAACACTACCAATCCATCGTCAGTTTCACCGATATGTTCAAGAGAAGTCACTCACAAAATTCACCTGTGTCTCACCCACTGCAATACATTCACGCTCCATTCTTTCATGACCGCCACCCTAAACCCTGTATCATCAGATCATTTTCACCTCCAAAATCATTTGCTTCGTTCCATGTCATAGATGTTGGATTCATTAAGGCCCTCCTATGACGAGTCACTTCTTGTTGACATCAGCTTGTTATCCAAGAAGTCAAACTAGCAACAGCCCTTTCAGTACTTTGAAGCTTGCATGCCTCAACGGCAAGTTTCTCACTTTCGTCGACAAGTTTACATTAATGGCCTTCAACCGAGAGAATTTGCGTGGCTTTTGACGCCAAGTCCTTTTTCACACCGCGTGAATTGTACTGTACTACCTTGAGGGTCATTGTCATTATTGGTGATTCCTCTCATGCTTGTTAACAGCTTACATCAATGGTTGGTAATTAGGCGATGTCTTTCCATGTTCGACTCCGGAACATTTTTTCGCATGGATTGACTTGTACCCCGAGTGAAGATTGAACGAGTTTTGAAGACCCCAGATCTAGTTTCATCCATCCGGACTGCGATATATTCAGGAATATAAAGACATCAAATGTAGATCATTTCCAAACAGATGATCATCCAATCAAAGGATGATGAGTCCGAATCATCAGTCTGCTACACAGACGATTGTCTATCCTATGTACATGAAAATGAATTTATAAAGTTGAGCATGGGAATGCCCGCCTCAGCTAGATCATGAAAAATATTTTGAAGATAATGTATTGTATTGTATCTTATTACAGGTCACCTCCCAGCTTAAAAAAACTTCAGATCCTCATGATAAAGCATTTCACCCGACATCAAAATATTAACGACCTCATGCTTTAGGGGGCAACTGTAGAAATTTTTGGGCACTACAACCCCAATCATAAATGTCCATAAACTGAGGGCTCCTAAGTCCCTAAAAGTGTTTCTTCACTACCTAAAGGAACAAGGTCAG
>APFE030930764.1:98373-108727 GCA_000404065.3 Pinus taeda
TGTGCATCAAATCCCTAATTGTAAGATGACGCATCTCAAACTTCTTCTAGAACTTGTTTTTACTACAAAACCTCTTACACTCGCAAAAACACTTTATCCTTGCAATACTTCAATTTAGAATGTAATGGTTTGTGATTTCAAGTTAGGGTTCAATACTTAAGATTGTTGATACTTGATTCCAATATTCAATGTACCTTAAAGGGCAATTAGCCCCATCAGTCCAAGGTTGAATGGTTTTGAGTGATTAGGTCACTCTTTGAAAATTGCCTCAAATGTCTAATGATCACTGGTCTCAAAAGAAGTATGCCCAAAACGTAAAGCCATAAAGAGTGTATCTTGGTATTGGCTGCATTTATCATATAACGTTGGCACTAAATATTCTCCCTCCTAATTGTGCACAAAGTACCTCAAACTTTTGATTTGAATGCCACATAGGCAGGCTCTATCAATCCAAGTTTATATGACAGAGGTAATATTGAATAAAGATTTAGGTACGCATATAGATTTCCAACATTTGATCTAAAGACAATCATTCCGGTCAACAAATTTAATTCGAGTTTTGTGTATAGTAATTGAGGAGGCATACCTCCTTTGTCATTATACTTCACATCTTCATAGGGTATGGGCATTTTTCAGTCCTGAAGCTCTTATTTCTTTGTTGGATCAAACCATTTTTGTACAGTGATGATGCCCTTATCCACATGTTTGAACTTCTCACATTTTATTTCCCCAACACAGAACAAGGTTCAGGTTGTACTCAAACTCTTCGTTGGTTGAAGATGCTACAACATCAAGAGACTGAAATAGGGTATTTCCCTTCTTTTCTATTTCCTTCAACAAGTTGCATAAACAATCCTCCTTTTGATCACAAAATTGATGCCTTATAAGGAAAAAATTCAAAGTCTTGGCATACTGTTATAAACATTTTTGGGCACTTCAACCCCAATCATAAATGTCCATAAACTGCGGGCTCCTAAGTCCCTAAAAGTGTTGCTTCATTGCCTAAAGGAACAAGGTCAGCTGATTACATCATCTCCCAGAAGTTCTCCACTAAAAATTGCTCAGAAATGGTCAAAACTAGACCATACTGAATACCCAGTGCAGAGGGTGCGATGCATATCACCTTCACAGTGTAAAGGTTGTGATGCATACTGGATGGCTCCTTTGTAGGGTGTGATGGGCGAGAATGGACAAATGGCAGAGACATTTTGCGAGGTGGAAGATCATAGAATCTTCCAGAAGCTTCCCCTCTGACACTTGCCTCTCTGTTTTCGACCAGGGATGAGTAAGAGATCATCCGTCTCCAAGTGGAATCAAGAACTATTAGAGAGAGGACATTAATCAAGACCCCAGAAAATGACTCACCCCCCTACAATCATCTATATATGGATCCCTCATCACAGAGATCTAGAGGCTAGAAGCTTGTATCATGTAGAGAAGTGTTGTTGGTTTTCTGGTGAAACTTCATAGTGTTGGGTGATCTAAGCTTTACTTGAGGTGAAGAAGGGATTTCTTGCTAGAGGATGATGTTGGGTCGGAACAATTGGTTGTAATCCTCTTTCTATTCTTGATATTAACAAAGCTATTCAAGTTTTCCTCCACATTCTTGTATGTTTGATTGTATATGCATTTGTGTGGTTAATACATATCTGGTCCTGTGTTATTTATGAATATAGATCTATGTTCTTCCGTAGTATTATGCTACTTTGATTCCACAGGTGCTCTTTGAAGCTAGGTAGACGAAGAAGTGGCAAAGATCTATCAGGAAGGAGAGGAATCAAGCAAGGAACCAAGCACAAGAATAAGGTTGGTGTCCTTTGCTCCACTCTTATCTATTTTTCATAAAGGAAAGAAAAAGTAGTCTTTACTTGTTTGTTTCTAAGATAGCTACTAGTCTTAGTGGGAATAGCAGCTCCGAGTGGACACTATTCCCCATAACATGTATCCTCATCTATTATTTCATTGATAAATAGATTTTGGTGATCCAAATGCTTCCAATGGGGAGGAGTGATATGATGGATCAAAATAATGCTCAAAATTGAAATTGTGCGACATAGCTTGAAACCTATACGTTTGGATAGATCTCGATGACCTCAATTCAATGCAACTCATTTCAGTCAAATTCAAAATCGAATGCTCCCAGAAACGCATTCTAATCATTTTGGGAAACAACTAAAAAAAATAATTTGAGTTGCAGGGATGCCAGTCAACGATCTGTACTGCTGACTGGACCATGACTTGACAAGTGACTAGTCCTCCATAAGCCAATTGTTGATTGACACATGGCACAACAGGATTGGTTGTGGCATGAAAAGTTTGTATTAGTTTATGGCTTGGTTGAAGTGGCCCAATGAGGGGGTGTCACATGGGCCAACCCGTGGCTGCCATGTGACCTCCTCATGGTAGCCCAAATTTTGGTTGAGGGCTTGAAAACACCCCCGCAAGATTCGAAACTAAGATCTTTCAGCAAGTAACCAAGGCCTCACACCAACACGCTGTGTTATGTTTCTTGTTAAATGTATGGGGCAAAACAATATTTAACTGTGGTAATCGATGCATTTTGGGGGGTGGGGGGGGCTAAGCCTTAGGCCAATGCCATCCCTATGCCACAAGACCATGGGTGGGAGGGTCAGGGCTAGGGCCTACCCCATCCATCGCAACCATTCACACAACCACATGCCCATACAATGTAACCAAGCACATAACCAAAGAGAAAATGGTGATGGGGGCCAGCCGCGGGTGATATGACCCCATAATACAACCAACAGCATGTTAGATAGGAGGGACTAGCCAGAAGGGGTTGAACCACATTCACATACAGAGTCATAGTACCACGATCATGCCAGCAAAGGGGGCCAGACATCAGACGAAGACTTCAACACCTTTCGCGGTGATATGGCCACCACGTGACTAGAATTTTACAGGATTGGGGGATTAATGGTTGATCCATGTGGATGTTGGTGGCCACCTGCCTATCCCACCTAGAACCCCATAGCTATCTATTTTAGTTTTTATGTTTCCTTAATTGTAGCATAGTTTACTATTTCTAGCAGTTTTTCGGGTCCTAAACTTCCGAAGCCATTTTGAGGCCCTAAACGACATTTCTTTGGCAATCTTGTACCAATGGTTTTTTGTCTAAAATAATATTTTCCGTATTAATCCTTGGAGAGATATTTCCAATGTGATATCATGATTTTCCCATTCACGGAAAGATCTCTTTTGCACTTCTCAAAGTAGCCCCCCACGTCAAGGACTAGTGGGAAACCTACTATGAGCAAAAGGATGAAAGTACGAACTCACTGTTTTCAGCCATACCCACTTGGAACTCATTCCTAGATTCCATTAAGGAGAAGTACTACCCTATCAAGAGTTATGAGGATAAATACATAAAATGCACCATGCTGCGGCAAGGAAGGGACCAAGACATGTAGACTGTACCAATATTTTTCATACCCTTCACACAAAGTTTGGTATCAAGGATTTTGAATGGCATTTGGTACTCAAATACCACGGCTTCCTACATAGGTATATACAGGATGAGATGGACTTCCTAGACATCAACTCGCTTGGCATGGCATACCGATACCCATTCAAGATCGAGCAGAAGTTTAAACAAAAGAAGCAAGACTTCAGATCCACAAATCCAAAGCACAAGAAAAGCTTCCCCAAATTGTACAACAAAGGACAAATCCAATATGGGGCAACCCAAGACAGCTCGTCAAATCCGTAAGAAAAGAACAACACCACAAAGTCAAAGAAGGACACAGGAAACTGGTGTGAGTTCCACAAGTACCCCACTCATAACACAAGTGAGTATCGAACCAAGTAGTCATTGGTGGCCAAGTTGAAGGCTTTAGAATCAGATTCATGTTCCGATCCTAAGTCAAAACTCAACAAGAGGAATTACAAATGGAAGAAGATCATTGATGTAGAGCCTAGCACCATTGTTGCCACTACCAAGATCCAAAAGAATGAGCCTCAAGATCCAGAGTAGGGGGAGCGCCTTTTCCACACAAATGTGGGTAAAGGGTTCATCGCAATAATTCATTGTCGACAGTGGTAGCCGAAGGAAGCTCATTTTAGTAGAGGTCATGAAGCAGCTAGGCCTACCAACTACACTACACCCACAGCCGTACAGTATCGAGTGGCTTCACCAAGGATGAGATCACTGAGTCCACCAGCAGTGTCACCTTCCCTACAAAATCAAGCCCTTCACAGATGAGGTATTGTGTGATGTTGCACCTCTTGATGTTGGTGATGTATTATTAGGCCAACCATACTTGTGGAAGTAAAATGTTGTGTATGAGTCAAGGCCTCGCATTGCTATTATTTATTTGGGTAATTCATCATACTGGATACCAGAGGTAGCCCCACGTACCACCACTTCTTTGATCTCTACTAAGAAATGTAGTAAGATCATCTCCCAGAGTAGGAAATTTATTTTCTTTCTGGTTCCCTCTCAAAGTAAGTGGAAGATCGTAGCCACATCCATGGTCCCCAGGGAGGGTTCCTCCATGAAGCATAAGCAGTTGGATACGGTCATGAAAGAAGACATGAACATATTCTCGTCACCCACAGGGATACTCTTGCACTGTCAGGTCCAGCATTCGTCTGATCTAACTCCTAGAACACCTCAACCCAACACACTAAAATATCATCGCTCCAATGTGGAAAATGCCAAGTACAAGGAGTGACATGATTAACATCGGGTGCCACACAAGTTATAGGTGAGCAACAAATTTCAGTTGGAATTGCAGAAAAAATCCTTACAAGAGCCCATCTGAAGCTCATACCATTGTGATATGGTCCTTACAACATTACCAAGGTTGTGGGAAACAATTCTTTGGAGGAAAACATTCCCCCATTCCTTGGCTTGCATCGATTGTTCAATGTGGAATACCCTCAACCATGCTTCCAACCATTACCGGACACATCAGAGATTGTAGAACAACTCACCAGGGACCAAGTTCAACAGATGTTTCCCCATCTCATGGAGGCACTCAATGCAATGGGGACCATTTCTTCCTAAGGGTGGAGGAATGATCCAGGTGGATGTTGGTGGCCACCTTCCTATCCCACTTGGACCCCCACAACTATCTCTTTCAATTTTTACTTTCCTTAATTGTAGCACAGTTTAGTATTTTTAGTAGTTTTTTGGGTCCTAATCTTCAAGAGTCGTTTTGAGGCCCTAAATGATTTTTTTTGAAAAACTTGTACGAATGAGGTTTTACCTAAAATCATATTTTTCATTATAGTACTCGAAGATATCTTTCCAACGAGGTATCATTCCCATCAAACGGAGATAATACGACCAAGTCACGACCCTGGGAAGTTGGTTGTCCAACTAACCCCAACGGGGCCCATAAACACTTTGTTTTACATCTCCTCAGGTTAGGGTTTTGGTTATTTATGGTTTTCTCTTATTGTTCAATAATAGGGTTTTTGGTTGTTTATGGTTTTCTCTTATTGTTCAATAATAGAAAGGCCCTTGAGCCTCATTGTAACGCAGTTAAGAGGCATGTAGATGCCACATCCCTTCTTAGGGATAAGCTACCATCGCCCGAGCTAGTCTTATTCCCATTCTCTTTGTAAGCATATTTTAGTATTTGATATTAATGAAATGAAGTGTTATTTCTACTACATCTTTGCATTTTTGGTTGTATCTATAATTTGTTGCATTCCTATTTCAATCTGGATCAATGATGCCCTTAACAGTCCTACAATTTCACCCTCCAAGTGGGAGTAGTGTCAGGTTTTGTGCGCCGATTCCACATTTTGGGTGCAAGTGTAAATCATGTAAACACACTTCTGAGAATTTTAAATGAAAGAGGCCCTACATTGGAAGGTAGACCAGGAGATGTAGCCCAAGAGGGGTGAAATCCTTTATCGTGTTATGTCTTATGTGTTTCAGATATGTTGGTTTTGCCTGTATGTCGCTGTAAAATTTGGTTTGAGTTCACTTGTTTATGTGTTTAGTAAATTGATCCTCTACCCAAAATAGATATGAATTTAAATTGCAAATTGTTAAAAATCTTCAAGTTTACACATTTAGATCATAGAGGAAGGGCATTTAATGTAGTAAGGCAATGTAGCATAAGGCATAGCTAGATGTTTTAAGTGGTTTCAACATAGAGAGTATTGGGCATAGATATGTTGGGAGTTGACATGTCAAGAGTCTTGATCGAGGAAACATTTTGTGATAACGAGTTTCTGAATATGTTATTTGCATGTGAGAAAAATTCAAGAAATATTCTAGATGGGTAGGTATCGTTGAGTTATAAAGTTTATCATGACATTGCATATGCCTCACACCTAAGCAATAATTCCATATATTACCATCACATGCATTGGTTATGTGTGGATTAGAATATCTAGAAGGAATCATCTCTACATGTAATGAGAGGTGACATGTAGATATTTGTGAAGGTATAGGGGCCTCGACCTCTATCAGTGACTGAGTTACATAAAGAAGCAACAAGGATGAAATGATACATGCATATAGTTTAAGCCATGAGAAGGAGGGGGTTCGACATGTGATATGGAATAACATAAGTTTTGAGTGGCACAAAATGAGCCACAGGTGTGCATTTGGGGATTGTTGGGGAAAATTTTGAGAGGAAGAAAAGATGGAATTTTGAGGGAATTCCAGGAGTTGTGCATAAAGAAGCATAGAAGAAACAACGCACTCGAGCATCATGTTTTTTTTCCAAATTGCATAGAACTGGTGAAAAATGTAGAACCCCATAGAAATGAGTGGCGCATGAAGAAGAAATGCAAAGATGATTAAGTTTGACTATATTGTTGAATCTATGTTGATTTGATATATTTTAGAAAGTGTGGCATGCCTGCCCATGGTAATTGTATTCCTAGGTAGCACCCATGGTATTCAATCTAATGTAATTTTGTATAGAGACGATAAATCCAAAGGGATTCAGTTTGGCTAGGAAGTGATTAGTGAGATAGTGAATGGTTAGGTGTTTTCCTTTGCAACTTTGTTGTAATGTCATGTGATTTAGGTTGCTTAGTCGAGGTGAAATATTGTTATAAGGTTGTATATTTTGTGTTTGGAGCCCATTTTTGTATTAATAAATGATGGTTGGGTTTTAGCTTATTTTAATTTCTTGTGTTCAGTAAGATGATTACATTATGTTTAGTTATGCTTCTTTCTTCAAAGTTATAATTTATGGATGAATCTATCTGAGTGATATGAACAATTGAGGAACCCCGTTCAAACATTTTATGTTTGTCTCGTAATGTTTCCACGATATTTATGAATATATATAATTAGGGTTAGAATTTTAATTGTAGGTTGAATATCATAGAATGTTTACACATATTAGATTCCCATTCCATTAACTTCTACAAAATCCTAGTTCTCGCAACCCCCATAGGGGCCTTGGGTGACATTTTCCCTATTTTACAGGTGATGTCGAAAGGGTCAATATCCAGTGGGGTTTGTTGGCCGCTTCTTGTGCATTAACCCATGTTAGATTCAAAATAGCACCAACATGCATTATGGGGTCCTAAAATGCATCAACGCTCTACTTTATTTTTAAAATATAAGAATTTATATTTTGCAAGTGAATGACTTGAAAATGTGGTGCCTACATATATCGCAACATAATAGTGCATGGAAATATTCATAACACACCAATTATATTTTTAGTTATATCTTAAAAAAGGAGAGGTTGTACTAGATTAATGTCTCATTATTATTTTTGTGCTATATGTTGTACTAGATTGAGTGTACCAGTATTATTTTTTTGGTGTGCCGATACCATATATGCACTAATATGGATATGTTCTTTAAGCAACATGTTAAATATTTCTTTTTAGTTAAATTATTTTATTGAATATCACAACTATTCTAGTCTGATTTAGTGTGTTCTTCAAACAAACATTTGTTTTCTTAATTTAGATTGGATCAACATTATGCACTTTGTTTTTAGAAATGAAAAGTTATATTTTATTTTTTTAATAATAATGGTTATCAATGTGCATTATTAGTTAAGCACCGATGCATTCATTTTGTGAGTGCACTAACTTTCCATTTATTATTTAGGCAAATTGATGTTAAAACTTTCACAAAAACCTTTAATCACTTGCGTCCACTAGAAACCTCCACTGTAACACCCTCCTTCCGCATTTACCCAATTTAACTAGTATGTTCAGGTAAACATGTGATAAAATTATACTATGATGTGATTCAACTCCCCGTGTGTAGTTAAGAAAATAGAACTGACAAAACCAAAACAATTTTAGCTTCCACACATGATATGAAACCTTTAGGAGCCAACCAACCCTTCCAAGTGACCAACCCTAAGGAAAATTGACGTTTCACTGATCTAGACCCCCAACCACTCCCATGAAAATTCGTTCATGTGACTGAGGCCTTCTAGTCACTCCCACAACAAGGGCATGCAAGTGACTATGGAATTTTTCAACTAGTTCTGAGGCAGTGACCACAGATTTTGCTCCACCTTTTTAGGGCCAAGACTCAGGCCACGACCTAGAAATTCATGAAACTTTGAGAAATTATAAATAACAATGGAATAAGGCTACTAATGTAATCACTTGATCAATGAATTGACTGGACCCCTACTAGCCATGACAGACATTTCGTCAAATGTGTCACAAATATGTAATCTATAGGTCATAACATCAGATCTGAGTATATGGGTCTCAAACTTATCTAAGATTCATAAAGAAGCATTTTTTCATTATCACAATAACTTCATTATCATCTATTAGGTCATATATTCATTTTACATTCATTTTCAAATCAGAACATGATGAGAGCCACACATCAAGTCTTTCATAAAACATACTCATAACCAACATTTAACCAACATAAATAACAAGGATATAACAACCATAAAATCCACATATAAGCCATTACATTTACACATGAAACACCAAGGAGAAGGATCTCTTATTAATGAATGAAAAATCCAACTAGGTTTGGGACTTCCATGAACCACCCAACCATAGATTGGCTTAACCAAATCCTTCTTTTGACCAATCACCCCTGTGACATATTCCAAGCATGAATTGTTGACTCACAACAAAAACAACTAGGGCTTCTTGAGGTGAAAATGCCTCAACCCTCATCAATAGAACCTGGATTTGCCACAACCCCCACTAGATCACTGGGCCCTAAACAAGCTTGGATGCCACCAAATTTGTCCACCTACACTGTGAGGAATTTTTCCATCTCAACCTATCAGATTTATCATATATCCCACCATTACCAGTCAAGGGATTCCTAGGCCCAATCAAGGGTATTATCTAATGATATTTACCATGTATCCCACCATTCATTGGTCAATGAATTCTTAGGCTCAATCGAAGTGTTCACATCCAAGATTTACTATGTATCCATCTCGAGATTCCTAGGCCTTGTGAATAATCATGATACCACTCAACTCAGTTTCAAATCCATTCAGGAATCCAGCTCAACCAAATACAAGAGAACCTAGCACACCGTGGCTACCCAGAAATGGCAAGTTATTGTTGAAGAAAAATGTCACACCTGCCCAAACCCATGCCAATGATAGTAAGATAAGAAAGAATACACATGCATATACCATGCATGCCACATCTTGCAAGTCAATTACACATGAAAACCGATACCTACAAGTAATCCCATTAACTGATTATGCTCTTCATTGCTTGATCTTTCTTCCTTTTTCCTTCTTTGTCCTTCATTTATTTTCCTTGCTCCAATTCTAGAATACTCCAAGAATTCTCTAAGTTCCCAAGAGTGAGAAACATAGAGAATAGAGGGAGCTCCAAAACTAAACTAACAAAAAGGTTACAAGTAATCCTCAAAAGCCCTTTTATTAATGAGGCCTCTAATTTCTTCAATTTTCTATTATTTTCCTTCAATTTCCTCCTCACATGAAACCTGTGACCTTCCTTTTCTCCTATTTATTTTCTTAAATAAAATGCCAATTAATGCCACTTTGCCTTTTCAAATACTTTTCCATTTCCTTTTCCAATTTCCTTTAGCCATAATAACGGAAATGAACACCCACTAGGATGTTTTACCCAACATTCAGCCTAGAGTATGTGTTCCATGACCTTGGTCTTTCATTTTTTAATTTTTTATTTTTTTTCATGAATTTTTTACTAGGGCTGTTACAGAACCCTCCCCCTTGGCGGAACACTTTCCTCGGTGTTCAATGAAACCTATAAACCAGCAAAACCTGTTGGGTTGTGTTATATTCTTTCCACGACTAACCTACGTAGTGAACCGGGGGGTTAGAGGGGGGGCAGAGCCCCCCCTTCGCCGCGCCGGTTGCGCAGCAGGGGGGTCACAGGGGCGGTGGCAGCCCCCCCTGTCCAGGGTTAA
>APFE030930764.1:130109-150035 GCA_000404065.3 Pinus taeda
GCCCAATGGGAGAAGCTTAATTTTGTTGTTCCAACCAGCTTAAATTTCATATACTGTTTAAAGAGTTAGCCATCTTTTCTTGCCCTTAATGCATATCAAAAATCTGTGAGAGAGCCCTCTCTGACTAAGGAGGCTAAACCTTAGTCCAAAGCCTGGTCTGAAACAGTTTCATGAGATCTTATTAAGTAGCAGCCCTTAGTACTGATTTTATGATAACACATCCCATAGTTATGCTTGTGCTCATTCAACTTCCTTGATTCATAGAAAACCACCTACCCTTCTTTCATCAGGACTCCACCAAGTTGCTCCCTGCTTGCATATTTATAAACAACAAACTCCTTAATTAGGTCTACAATCTTCAATATTGGAGCATTAGTAAGGAAATGATTCAACTGATGAAAACTAGTTGCACACTCCTCATTCCATTCAAACTTATTTCATTTTATGTGAAAAGATGTAATAGGATAACCAATCTTGGAAAAGTTCAAAATGAACCTCCTATAATAACATGCTAGTCCCATGAATGATCTAACCTTATCCACATTCCTAGGAGTTGGCCACTCCATGATAGTTTTAATCTTTTCTGGGTCCACTACTATCCCTTCCTTGGAAACATGTCCCAAGTAATGAGTCTAAGACTAAAATAAATTGCACTTGCTTAGCTTGGAATACAACTAATCCTCTCTCAACAATCTCAATACTGCTACTAGGTGTTTTAAATGCTCCTCATTCTTGGAATATAGCAATATATCATCAAAAAATACAATCACAAAATTGTCTAGGTAAGGACGCAACATATTGTTAATCAAACAAATGAAAGTGGCTGGAGCATTAGCTATAGAAAAAGGAACTACCATAAACTCATAATTCTCGTACCTCATGCAAAATTCAATCTTGTATATGTCTTCTTCTTTGATGCGCACCTGATGATATATTGATCTGAGATCAATCTTTGATACTATTGTTTCTCCCTTCAACTGATCAAACAAGTCACCAATCCATTGCAATGGATACCTATTCTTGATGGTTACCTTGTTCAACTACCTATAGTCAATACACAATCTCATAGTACCATCCTTCTTCCTTACAAACAACACTCGTGAACCCCAAGGGGATACGCTTGGCCTTATGTATCCCTTATCAAGCATTTCTTTACACTACAACTTTAGTTCCACCAATTCCAAAGTGCTCATCCTGTAAGGTTTCTATGATTTTGGTGCTATGCCTAGCATCAACTCAATAGAGAAATCCACTTCCTTATGAGGCAGTAGCTCTCGTATCTATGTAGGAAACACATCATGAAACTACTGCAAAATACGATACCTCTTCAGGACTTTATCATCCTCAACATTCTTCCCTTTATCATTGGAAACATGCACCGCAAATGATAAACATCATTTCCTGTGGTTGCATTTTGATTGCATTGATGTAACAATTCTCACTGATGTAGGCTTCTTCTTTTCTTGGAATACTCTCTTTTCTCCATCATCATCCATTTACCCAATAGATTTTTCATAGAAATCCACTTTAGTGTTATCAATAAATAGCCAATACATGCCCAAAAACATACTATATGAACCCAAATGAAGCACATTTAGATGTGTTGATATAGACATACCATTGAGTTCAAATACAAAAGATCTTACCCAATGATGAAATCTTCTCTTGGTCACTGTAGCCAATTGTACCAACGAAGATTCAGCATGAACTTATTTATTCAAGCAACACTTATCCACCATCTTAGGATTGATATAAAAATAATTTAATCGAGGGTCAATCAAAACAGAAACAACTTAATCACAAAGCTTACCTTCCATCTCAATAATAGATGCCTAATTATCTGCCTCCCTGTTGCCGATGACAACATAAATCCAAGGAATACCCTAACCAATATTTCCAACTATCTGTTTCTCCTAAGCACTGTAAATATGAGGTCTACCACCCTAGTGTGATGGACAATCTCTCCTGCGATTATCTCTACCACAAGTCCAACACTTCAAATAATTTCTTCCATCACTCTTATCTTTCTCCTCAAGCTAAGACCCATGTCCTCTCTCAATGTCATTGAACTTCTTATAAGGTGCCACATTTTTCTTGTCACCTAGATCCTAAGTTCTTTCTCGCTTCTTAGGCCATTTTACCTTATCCTTCTCATTACCTTTCCAATCATGATTAAACTCAAGCTTACGCTTTGATTTCTCATAGCAATCCTTTAGGTTCTTGATGTCTTTCTCTAATGACTACAACTCATAAAACTCAATCATATATTTGAATGCTACTGGAAACCCACTGATGAATATTTGAATCTTTTCTTTCTAATCCTTAAGATAAGGAATGTACCTCAACAAATCCAAGAATATGTTTTTATACTTATCATTTGTCATGGAAGACGTTCTCAACTCATAGAACTCCTTTTCCCTTTCATCATAGTATCTTTTATACAGGTAGTTCTTCTTGAAGAGTCTTTCAAAATCATCCTGAATCAAATCCTCTTCTTTAATGCCTTTGACATGCTTTAGTTCCTCCCACCAGATATCTACCTTTCCCTTGAGGCTGAAGGTATCTATCTTGGACTTCATGTTCTCTGAGTAATCATGCAGCCTGAAGAACTTCTTCATCCCAAGAAGTAACGCTTCTGCATATTCTAATTTCTTCATCTCTCCATTACAAGTAGGAGGTTTAGCTTTCTTTAACTCTTCTACTAAATATTTCTTCTCTCATCCTATATAGATGCTAGTGGTAATGGTGATGATGTCTCTTGCAACCAGATGTAGAATATAATCTATGAGTACTACCCCTCTTCTTGGGTGTATACAAAGATCTTGCACCTCTAATTGTATCATCTCTGTCCATCCTATATATCCTCTAAGACCTGCTACCATATGCCCCATTAGTATTGACCTCCTACCTATCTCCACGACTGATCCCTAGTTGTCCCTACTTTTCTATATCTGATAGGCTTTGAAGAATCACTGCATTGACTTCCACTTTCTTTTCTTGAGCCCCTGCAAGTCTTTCCCATGCCTCAATCAAATTGTTATTAGTTTCCTTATAAATTTTAATCTCTTCCCTTAGAATCCTCAATTTATATTATAGATTAGGAGAATACTCTTCTCCTTGCTGCTCATCTGACTTTTCCCATTCCATTGAATTCACATCAGGCTTGTACAGGGAGTCATGTGGACTGTAATCCACCATTATACTCTTCATCTTTTGCTTTCTATTTCCTGCACACATACCACGTTAGATAAACCAAATATACTACATAATCAAAATAATACCTCAATGTATCTCAGGGGAGGTTATCACATCTGCACAAATCAATCTAGATTAGCATGATATAAATATAGTAATAGCAACACATATCAACCTCATGATTCATGCATGATAATAACACAAAACTGTAACAATAATTGTTTCATGAGAATTGTAACCATCTTCATGTACCTTAAGGACCAATACCGTAAACCTCACTATGATACCATTCTGTGACATTGGTACCAAATAAAGGTTTACAGGGAATGAAAATACTCTAATACCACCCTGTAGTATCAGATACCACCCTGTGGTATCAAATACCATCCAAAGGAAACATAACTCTAATATGAAGACTAATACCACCCTGTGGTATCAGATACCACATACCACCCTGTGGTATCAGATACCACATACCACCCTGTGGTATCAGATACCACCCAAAGGGAATGAAACTATGCTCTAATACCACCCTGTGGTAGAAGATACCACCTAAAGGGAATGAAACTCTTCTTTGATACCACCCTATAAATACCCCCTCCCATATTTACCTGCTTTTAAAAGCACTCCAAGGTAAACGTGAGTTGAGTGTTACTATGACATGACCCAGACTCCAAGTTCTGGTTATGGAAGTGGAGTCTACAAAATGAAAACATACTACCACCCCTTAGGGATACCAGATCTCCCAGGTGTCTGGAAACAACCACTGGTGATCAATACCTGAGCTGAAACTTTATTTTCTCAAGATTAACGCCCCAAACACATTGTGCATACAGTTTAAAGACTCCAACTGCATGCATGGTACACTATGCATGTGGTTACAACAAAAATTTCCCTATTTTGTGCCAGCAACTATGAGATCTGTGCCACTCTTTTAGGGGTAGGCTACAAGCCTCTCCCCAGAACAACCTAGAATGCACCAAAACTTAGTCTTAGATGATAACAAGTATGTACAATGAATACTAGGGCTAGAGATTTCCCAAACCATGCTAGACACATAAGAAACATTTCTTCAAACACATGGTAAACATAGAAGCTATAGGTCATGAATGCATATCTGATCATAGAATTCTTAACTTCATCAAAGAATCATCAAGAAGGAACAATGCCCTCTCAAGCTAGCTGCAACAACATTGATTAGCCCATGAATACATTAACTATTTGATAATTTATCAAACCATGAACAAAATCCATAATAAGATCACATCATTCAACCATGCCTATAACCAACATATAACCAAAATGAATTCCATGTTAGATCAACCATAAGATCAACATAATATCTAGTACATGTGATCATTGATTGCAATAGAAAAATGACTCATATTAACATATGCAAAATCTAACCAAGTCAGAGACTTCCATGTACCGCCTGACCATAGATTGGGTTGAACCAAATATGTTTTTCAGCCAATCACCCTCGTTCCATATTGCAAGCATGAATGTGGGATCATATGGGTTAAAACAAAATAAAACGAACTAGGGCTTCCAAAGGCCAAACCATATCAACCCACAACAACAATTATTTCACCCAACTGGTCCATAAATCACTAACACTAATCCAGATTGGTCTCTTCCCAAGATGTCCAAGGTTCCATAGATTACTATCTCAACCCACAGCCTCCATGGAACACAAGCTCTTACAGGGCTCCAAAGAACTACCATCTCAATCCATAGCCTCCAGGAACCAGAGTTGTTCTAGCATTCTAGAGGTTCTATCCCAACCCACAGCCACTAAGGAATTTGAGAACCAATCCAAAATCCAGACAAAGAAAAAACTACATCATGGCTATCTTAGAAATGGCAAGGAAAAGTTGAAACCATTGTCAATCTAGGAAAATCCCATGCCAATGACAACAAAATAACAAAATAACCATATGCATATACTATGAATTCAAATATCAACAAGGAAATCACACATGCACCCTGTTACCTACAATGTACTCATGTCATAGCTTATTTTCTAACCTTTTCTTTGTGATCCCTTACTTTCCTTTGTTTATCCCTCGCTTGCTTCCTTTCATTTGTCCAAGTGATTTCTCTTTCTCCTTCTCTTAGAGCTCTCCCTGAAAATGATCAAAGATAGAACTGGAAAAGGTTTTTAGAATTTTTTCTCTAATACCTTTTTATCATTGATGTCTAGTCTCTTCCTTTTTGTTTTTATTTTCTTTCATTTTCCTTCATTTTCTCTCGAATTTCCCTTGCATGCATATTTATGACTCTTCACCTTCCTTTCTCCTATTTTCATTTATTTACTTAAATAAATGTCATTTATTGTCTCTTTAACTTTTCCAATGCCTTTGCCAATTTCCATAGCCATTGTTGACTTGAGGGGTCCTGACCTAGGTTCAAAGTTAGTTGTGCCAACCAAAAAAAAACCTAAACTGTTGGCCCTTTTGCCAACAACCCACGTATCATAGGTTGCAGCCTCACCCGAAGTAGTATTGGGTTCCGCCTCCAAAGGTATGTGTGATGGGTTTCTATTACTTATAGGGCTTTATCCCAACCTTCACAGACCCTAACCCTTAAAATGCAGAAATCACAGTAACTTACAAATAATAGAATCTAACCCTTCATGGAATCTCTTCAACTTGAGTTAGGAAAGCGAGGAAATGGGGTTGGTTTCCTGGGTCCATGTTGTTTGAGGATGAGAAGTGATGGATAGTTCGTTCAGAGGCACAACGGGAACAAACAACATTGACAAAAAAAAAATTCATTGACGGGTAAGCTTCCTTACAAGTGGAGCAGTCTTGTATCGGGTTAAGTGCATCAATTCTTTCACGAAAGCAACGATGTGCATGATGGAGATGGTTTTTGGGGCATTGCTGAGTAGTTGAAGAGGAAGCCACATGGGGGGATTATTGCACATGGAAAGTGGTAGGTGACAAAAGGGAATCGGTTGGAATTGAAGAGGAAGCCTCATGGGGGGATGACTGCACATGGAAAGTGGGAGGTGATGAAAGGGCATCAGTTGGAATTAATTGGGAAGCGAGTGGACATGGAAGGGAAAGTGGAAGAAATTGGGTGGATGCTAGGGGATGGAGATGAACCTGGGAAGGAAGATGCATTCGGTTTGGGTTGGTTTGAGAGGGAAGGTTGGATCAATGATTGTTGTAGAGAAGACGATGGTGCACATTCATTCTATCCTTGTTAACTACGTAGTGGTGCCGTCATTGTTCCTTTTGTGCACTATTCGCTAGGGTGGGTTGCAGAGCTGTTTCAAATAAGAAAAGTTGTCTCAACATCAAAGGTGTAAGTGAAGTAGGAGCAAAGGAAAGTAAAGCATGCATGATAAGTTTGTTTTTTTCCCTGTTTCTTTAAAGTTTGTGTTTGTTTTTTTGTTTTATTTTTTTTTGTTGTGCTTTTTTTTGCATTACAAAGTATAGTATCATATATATGGTGTGAGTGTTGCTTTTAGGGAAAGTGTATGCATTATGTAACGTGATGAATGTGAATTGAAGGTGCAGTATGAAGACAACTACAAATGATATTTATTTTGTTTGGTTGTTAGACATGTTCAAAGTAAAGTAATCCATCATGGGATGTTCAAACTATTATTAGTAATTGTAAATAGAACCACATGATGCATATTTGGCCTAGACTAAAGGAAGCTCATTTGTGCATGTGACCATAATTAGAAGCATTAGGTGTGTAGTGCTTTTCATATAGAGCATATCTTATTCATATGTGCATTTTAATAATGTGTGTGTGCTGCAAAGAAGCTTACATGATGAACAAGGATAGTGAAAAGAAAGTGACTGAATGGCCATGTATATAGAACAAACATTACAAGTGAGCAAATGGGCATGTATGCACGAGAGGAAAAAAGAAGTGGTTGCCCATTTTTTCATGAGAACCAATAAACTTGGGAGAGGGTGCATATAGTAACGAGAAAGCAATACAAAAGGTCGAAGCATTGTTGAAGATGAGTTCTAGAAAAGGTAAAGTTCAATTTGCAAACAAGAGGGTTCAGCAAGGTGCAAAAGGGCAAGTGGGGATTAATGAGAGTGAAGGGTGGGAAAGGAGTTGGCAATTGAGAAAGGGAGGGGCATAATAGGGAAATTTTTTACAAGGTGAAGGATGGGCATCAATGAAGAAGGGGGAGGGGGGAGAGTATGGGAAGAAAAGTCTTAAAGGGCAAGGGTGTCTAGAGCAAGAGATGGATAATAACAGGGAGAGGGGAGAGAGGTATGTTTATAGGCAGCGGGATTTTTTATCGAGGGGGAGGAGTGGGTTGAATGTCTTGCGGGAGGAGAGAAGACGTGGAGGCATAAGGTAGTTCTTTAGATTGCATGAGGGTTGGGCGGAGGCATTCAATGCTATTGAAAGTGTTTATTTTGATAGCTAGCATGAAGAGGAACTGATGTGATGTGACCCCATTGGACATGGCTCAAAAAATTTCTTGCTCGCTTGAAAGGAAGCAAAGGTCCTTTGCAAATATTCCCAAAAGGCCATGGGAAACATCGTCGAAAGGAACCACATTTTTAAGTTGGTCAGCGTGGTCGTGCAATTCAAGTTGGAGAACATAGTGATAGTCACATTCGAGGAAGGAGCCTTCACATTTTGAGCAATGCCATGTCTTATGACTTTGCTGAACAAATTTTTTCATGCATTGAAGCCCATCAACAGTAAGGGGGCATGCGAGGAAGTAGAATTCATCCAAGTCAATTGTTGTAATAGTAACACAAAGGGCAAACCATGAAGACATCTCGGTGTGGGGCATTGCAAGAATGACATAAATTGTTTTTGTTCGCATCGGCCTGCACGCCGTGGCAATGTATATCTTATTGAGTGATGGCAAGGAAGATTTGACGCCTTCTTCTTGAAACCATTACTTGAGTTGGTGTGTTTCAAAGATATCTAGATCTATAAGAAGGCAAGTCGTCGGGATAGTTCTGATAGTTCGCTCATTGCACTCGACAAGTCGGCCCCCACTGATAGAAAGGACTGGGACGGTACGTTCCATGCGGAGTTTATAGAGAGCATGGCCTTCAGTGTGGCAGTGGTATCCCCACAAGCTGACATCGATGATGTTATCATACTTGTCACAAAAGGAAATAGTTTGTCTGGGAGTTTCAGAACCATCACGCCTGCGAACGATCAAGGAAAGAGAGGTTGAGCTAACAACATTGATAACATCAACAAATGAGTCGAGAGGCACAAGTTTTGAGTGAACTTATTGCCACAAAAGGGAAGGTATGGGAAGGTATTGTTTGATCTCCATCTAAAAGGTGAGATACATTTTATGTGAAGAAGAGGAGGATTTTGAAAGGGCGATTAAGATGGTTGTACACAAGGTTCGGGACCTTTATGGAGCCATTCGAAACTGTGTAGATTTGGCCAAGTTGGATGAGAGCATAGAGTGAGTCTACCAAGTCATTGAATGTGGAAACATGGATTTCGTCACCGTCCCAAACAGCGAGGTCAAACCTGAAGGATTTCCTAGTGCTGCATACATTTTTGTATGCACGAAAGGGTGTTTTTGCGAGAACTCTACCTTGGATGGACCAAAATTTACGAGTTGGGGTAAGTGCCTTAAAAGGGAGAGTTGTTGCGGGTGAAGCAAGAAAATTTTTGAAGATGGTAGATTCGCTTTCAATGGGGGGGGTTGATGAAAGGGAAGATCCAGTGGATGAGGATGAGCACGCATGGTGCAATTGTTCAGTGGAGAGAATAAGAGGGGTTGGCTCACCGATTAAAGGTGCCAAACGGTGGAGTATTTCAAGTTCGAGGATAGAAAGCGACTTGAAAGAAAGATCATATGTGAGTGTAGATGGAAAGTAAAACACGATAAAAGCAAATAGATTCTAAATTGGATATAAAATGCGAGGAAAGGCAGGGAGGACTAGGCAAGATTCCCGTGGCGCAACATACATAGTATGATGTGCACATGTGCATGAGCATTTTTGTAAGAGCATGAGAGAGCCTATTTGCAAGTGTCCAGATTTTGCAAGTGTGTCATGTGAAGAAGGAAGAAAGACTGCATGGATGTGAACACCATCAAAAAGGAAGGCACAGTAGCGAGGGGTTGATGTCCTAGCAGGGGGTATTTCTTCGACAAAAACGACTTGGAGGATTGGTTGCATCTTGGTAGAGCCAGCAAACAACAATGGAAGTGGATTGGTAGTGATGGTTGGTTCCATGGTGATACGACTTTGTTGTCGAAAAATAGGTGTTGTAAGCGAATAACAATTGTAAATATGAAAATATAAATAAATTAGGATTAAAGTTGAAAATAAGGAAGGTTAAAAAGTTGAGATAGGAATTATATGTTCATTGTAATAAATGTTTGTAAGGATATAAAATCTTAGTTTGATTATATATTCTGGAATATTTCTAAAATCTAAGGGATATATGAATAATGTCAAATCATTGACTTCCTTCATGTTTTTCATATTTCTATAATATTGTGAAATATGCAATCAATATAAGGATCATCATGCTTAAGACATGTAAAAATTTGCTGTTGTTTTTTCCCAATCTAACTCTCTTTAATTTTGTATTTAGCCCTATGCAACTGGAGGCTTTAGATTTTTTTCATAAATTGTAACATTTTGTGTTACATAAAAAATAAAATACATGGAAATTACATCCATAGCCAGAGCTTTCTGAGATCCTCTAGATAAGAAGAGATTTGGGCTTCTCCTGACATAAATAAACTAGAATTTATACTCCCAGAGATCCAGACAAGTGAAAATACATCAACAAAACCCAAAAAATAGGCATCTCGTAAGACAACTATAGGATTACATAAACAATAAAGATCACTAGACATCCTGGAAGCTAAGATGAGAATAGAGCTACAGTTCCAACAATGGTCTATCAATCGGCCTACATTAAAATGCCAAAAATATAAGACACAATTGAAACCTTTCAAGCTACATCATCCACAAAAGGATTTACCTTGTAAGTTGCACCTGCCACGAAAAACTTGTCTAGCATACCATAAGGTACTCCATTATGCCCAATTGCCAAGACCAAAAAACTAGAAACATCCATAAATAAAAGAAACAGAGAACTGATATACCAAACCAGTTGTGAAGAATGAAGAGAAACTAAAAATACTTTCAAAAAGCACTGCAAAATCGTACTCACACCAAATCAAGTGTGAACCCAGAAACACCCCCAATTTGACCCACTATCTCCACATATCCCTATAGATGAGAGCAATAAAAGCATCAACTCAAGGCTTTACTTAACTACCTCCTCATTTTCAAATAATATTTTTTTATCAAAAATTAATTTAGTGATAAAATTTTGAATATTTCATTAATTTTTGACTAAAACTTTTAAACATATTTCTTTTCTATCAATTATACTTACCATATATGTTTTTGTTTTTTGAATCCAAAGGAATTGGAAACTGGGTCAGTCAACGCAAGGTCGATTCTAGTTGCTACAGCTATAACTTCTAGGGCCTACAACCTTCCCTCTTCTCCATATATTGGGTTACATTCGAGGGAATTGAACTTTTGATCTCTTGCTCATAAGATTTCATTTTCAAGATGATCGTCAATTGAACTACGCCACAATGACCTTACCATATTTTTTAAATTATTAATGTATCATTTTTAATAATTAGTATGTCATTTTAACTTCTTTCGATTTATTATTGGGTATTGATTAATTACAAAAAAAAAACATTATTTTTCTCTAACAAATCTAATTGGATTAAACTTATTGTAACATTTTTTTGTTTTTTTTGTTTTCAAAAGGAAATCATGCTTTTGATATTTAATATGAAATCAAAAAGTACAATCTCCTGGTTGCATAGTAACACACTCGATAACTTAAAAGAAATTGGGCTAAGAATAAAATCCCATATATATCTTAGACCTGAACATATCTTGAAACTTAACTAAATTCTATTTGAATATGATCAAACAAGTTAAAGGAGAAAACAAAAAACACATTACCATTAGACATTTTTGATATGGAAACTATTAACCCAGCATCTAATAGAATGGTTGTGAAGAAATCGAGAATCTAGTATATTAAGGTGGATTTCTCTTTCATGATAATATCTTATGAATTTTGTTGGCTTCTTATTAGTCTTATTATGTTTTTCTTCATCAAACAATTACCAAAATGTACATGGAGGTCACAAAGAAATAACACAACACAAGGTGTAGGTTCCTTGCCAGGGAAAACCCAAACAATCCTCTTCTTATAGAATCAGATCAAATGAGATATCCAAGATGAAAACCAATAAAACTACCTCCATAAGATCCTCATGTAAACCCTCCATTTTTTCCACTATATGCCATGATTCTATTCATTATATGCCATGATTCTATCCAACAGAGAATCATCCAAAACCAGAAAAGATCTCCATTTAAGTTAGTAATGCTCTGCAAAAGTATCTTCATTAGCCCTCAAGAAACTCATATCATTCCTTCTTCATTATCCTTAAGAAAATTCACATCTCCTTCAAAATTTTAACTTCAAGAAACTCACACCTTTTTCAAAACATCTAATCTCGAAAATTTGCATCCCTTTCATAATTTTTGATCTTAGGAAACTTGCATCCTCTTCAGGTCTTTAGGCTCGGGAAACTCGCATTTTCTTCCACATAAAGCTCACTTTTCCTACCACAGAGACTGGCATAGAAGATCCATGAACTTCGCTTCCTACCATATAGTTGTTTTTCACTATGAAGGGTCACACCTGTTGAGTAGGCCAACCTAACCATCTAAAGGGCTAACCTGGTCTTATGGAGGACTATTTGACTCTTTTTTAACTTAAGAAAAAAATATTTCTACTTCTTAAAAATAATCCAAATGGACTATGACTCAATTACATTTTTCTTCTTGATTCAAATGACCCTAAGAGCATGAAGAACATGCTCTAACTAGGAAAATAATAATCATAGTAATAATTTTACTTTTCTTATTTTACATGAAATACAAATTGATATAGGTACAAAGATAATTATGGAGACTGAACCTAGTTACTTTTCCAACAAAATCTTCCTTGGATAACATATTCACCATGGCATTATTTTTCCTGTATGTATTAATAACTTTCACATCATGATATTTCTCCCGTATCTAGCATAATTTTCTTTGCAATGATTCTCAGTGAAGGATCCTTAGGTCAACTCTTCCATTGAACCATTCCGCGAGGAATTTTGAATCCCCATACAATCTCAATATTTTTGCTTACTTCCAAAGGGAAATCCTCACGGCACACCACATAGCAAGGAGTTTAAATATAAAATTTGTGCCTTGATCAATATTTAGTTTGCGTTTAATCATCATATTTAGGGAGAAAACAATGACTATACACACACCACAAACATCCTTTTGACTGGTTCCATCAAAGAATCCCCATATTGTTGAAAATGCAGCAAGAAATTCCTAACTTAATTTTGCCCAAATTAATTAGGGGAAAATTCGTATTTCAATTTCATAAAAATACTTGGAGGTACTTAACTAATTTGGCATGGCCTTGTTACTCAGTTAACTCAGTTAATTCGATTTGGAGACACTTGAGTTATGTTCAATATGATTGATTGCTAATTTCTAGAAATTTATCTGAGTTAATTTGATTTATATGAGTTAAACTAGTTCTAATTGACTGAGAACTAGTGGAAGGGTCCAGTAGTGTGGTGTAACTTCAGTGATCATTCACTTAAATCATCAATCATCCAATAATAATTGATGTATGTATATAACTCGAGTTACCCCGTTGATATTGGAGTTCAAGGGCAGTGTACTATCAGTTGTATAATTTTCCAAGTTGTACAGGTGGTGCTTCTAGTCAGAGAAGGGCCTACATGAACTGCAATTCTAAATGAGAATTTCCCCTAATTAATAGGGGGCTAATTCCTTACTAAAAAATGCAAGGAAATAGGAGTTTGGGTAGGTAGGAAATTGGGTAAGTGTTGGACAGGCTCAATCTGTGAAGCAATGAGATAGATTACACTAGCGTAGAGGTTTCTCAGGCTTGAGAAAACATTGTATTTCTTCTCCATTTTCTGATAATTTAATGCACAGATAGGAATGGGTTTTGAGTTGTTGGTTTCCCTTAGATAAATTCCTAAGTATGTGTGTTGAATATTGTCTCGTGTTTATGTTTTTATTTCACGGTCGATTAATTGCTTTCTGTTGATGAGTATAGTAGATTCAAGTCTTTTGTTTTAGAAAATTACATAAGAGTTTGAATCTACACGGAATTTCTACATGGTATCAAAGCATGAATAACGATAGAGAAGAGTTTTCTAACTTGTTATTGCAGGAGGATCGAATTTGCAGGATAATTTCTTCAGAGCTAGCAAGATGGTGCTCTATAGACTAATACTCGAGTATTCCCTTGAGGGATGCTTGAACTATGTCGCTCTGAAGGAACGCATAGAGGAATTCCTAGAAGATAATTGGCTAAAGGAATTCATAGATAATCATATCCAAAAACCGCTAGCAGTTGATGTCAAAGATCTAGCATATTGGAAGAAGTGTGTGGCCAAGGCTAGGAAATTAATATTAGAGAGATTTTGAGATTGTATTGCTCAAATATCCAGGCGAAAGAGACTACATATGCAATGTGACAAGAATTGACAGATCTATTCTAGATCAATAGTGACCACAAGAAGCTGGCACTCAAGGACAAGCTTTAGAATATAAAGGTGTAGAAGGGAAACATAATTCCAGTACCTTAGCAAGTTCACAAAATGTGATGATTAACTTGATCAACTCAAATTTACTGTAGCAGAAGACGATATGGTAAGCCTAGCACTTCTAGGCCTTCTCAAGAGCTGGCATAGATTCCAGGATTCGGTAAATGGGAGGGAGAAGCTACCAAATTGGGAACGACTTTGGTCCAATTTGGTGCAGGAAGAGATAAGGTGGAGCACCAGAGATGTAACCTCATCCAAGGGTGAGGATGAGGATAATTATGCCTTGGATGGAAAGTAAAAGAAAGGGAAAGGGAAGAAATCCCAATCCAAACGAGATTCTAGTCAAGGTGGCAAGAAGAAAGACTTGTCAAAAATAAAGTGCTTTCACTATCATGAGTTGGGACATTATGCCACGAAGTTTCCACACAAGAAGGTTGGAAAGAAGCCCTCAAGAGGAGCGAAAGGTGAATCTTTGGCTTCCCAATTTGAATTGGACTTCACCCTCATTGCATGCATGGCAAGCACAATGATGGGTAATGCGTGGTATCTGGATAGTGGGGCTTCATTCCATTTAACGAGCAATAAATAATTTTTCAGTGACTTGGAGGAGAAGGATCTCCAAATACACATCGAGATGGGAGATGATGTAAGGTATAGTGTGACCGGTATCGGTACAATTACTATTTAGAGGGAGTCTGGCTCCCCTCTCATGCTTAAGTCTTTGATGTATGTACTGAGTCTCAAGAAGAATCATGTTTTTGTAGGAGTATTGAAAGACCGTGGCTACAATGTGATATTCAACAAAGGGAAGGCTTTCCTGCGACACACCACCACAGGACAAGTGAAGAAGATTTTGTTTCGAGTGAAGAACCTCTACAAATTAGATGTAGGAGATTGTGCAACATTGAGCACAAAAGTAGAGAAGGTGTAGAGTCAAGACATCGATGAATTATGGCATAGAATATTGGGATATTTTCTCCATGGAGCTTTGAAGATCATGCAGCATATTTCTACAGGGCTTCCCAAAGGTGAACTAAACTAGTGGGATACATATAAAGGGTGTACACTGTGGAATTACACAAAATCCACCTTTATTGATCGGGACAACGAGGTGCATGCAATCCTTGAAAGGATTCACTCATATGTGTGTGGACCTTTCTCAACAACCTCCACCTCCAAGAACATGTATTATGTGATATTTGTAGATGATTTCTCACGGAGGTGGTGGATTTTCTTCATGTACAAGAAAAACCAGACATTCTCCAAATTTGATGAATTTAAACCACTTGTTGAGGAATAAACTGGCAGGAAAGTGAAGGCCCTCAAAAGTGATAACAGTGGAGAATATGTGTCGAATCAGTTTAATAACTTTTGTGCAAAATAAGGAATTCGACAGGAGTTGAAAGCATCCCATAACCCACAATAGAATGGGGTGGTTGAGAGGAAGAACATAAGTATTGTGGGAGTTGCATGGGCGATGTTGCATGACCAAAGCCTACCACTACACTTGTGGGTTGAAGCATGCAACACATTTGTTTATTTGAAGAATAGGCGTCCTCGTAGGATTCTTGGAATGAGTACACCAAATGAAGCTTTTTCATGAAAGAAACTAGATGTGTCACACTTCAAGATCTTTGGATCATCAGTTTACTTTCATGTTTCCAAGGATGCAAGGAAAAATCTAGAGCCTACAGTTGAATTGGGAATATTTGTGGGGCACATTGATACAACTCACAACTATTGTGTGTACTTTCCATCTCTCAAGATGACAACAGTCAGAAGAGATGTAAAATTTGATGAGGAGAAGCAAATTAGGTGTTCTCTTGAGAGGGAGATTTAGTTGTATCCTGATCAAGAGCTTTTGGCTCCAAAGGAAGAACCTCATGAAGTTGTGGAGCATCCAAAAGCATAGGAGCAGAGAGTGGAAACAACCACTCAAGAAAAGACATCCAGAGAAGGAAGGAAGAGGAATAGGGAAGCTGATAGATTTTTGCATAACGCAAGAGAGAATGTGGGAGCATCCACATTAAAATTCAAGCAGAGGAGGTCATTGGATTGGTACACTGGCTACATGGCTCTCATGAGTGAGCTTGTAGATACTGAGCCATCCTCATTCAAGGAAGCAGTCCAGCAACCAGTATGGATTGATGCAATGGTAGAGGAATATGATTCCATCTTCAAAAAAAATATTTGGGAAGTGGTCCCAAGACCAGCATACAACTTAGTGACGAGTTTGATATGGCTTTACAAGGTAAATTATGCATCAGATGGAAGCATCGAAAAACACAAGGTCATATTTGTGGCCAAGGGGTTCTCTCAGGTGGAGGGAATTGACTATGAGGAAACCTTTTCTCTAGTAGCAACATACTCATCCATCCGATCAATTCTAGCATTGTCAGCGCAGATGGGGTGGAAGATCCACCAGATGGATGTGAAAACAACATTCCTCAATGGAGTGATTGAGGAAGATGTGTACAATGAGAAATCAGAAGGATTTGAGACCTTGGACAGAGAGTCGCATATGTGCAGACTCAAGCGAATGTTGTATGGATTGAAACAAGCACCCTCTGCTTGGTACACCAGGATTGACAATTATCACTAGGCTTTGCTTCACCAAAAGTGAAGCTGATGTGAACCTTTACCATATTGTTGTTGAAGGTAAATTATTGATTATAATATTAGATGTCGATGATTTAATTTTAACCGATGATGAGAAGATGATAATTCCTTGCAAAGAGGATCTTGCAAGAGAATTTTGGATGAAGGACATGGGGCTCATGCATTATTTCCCTAGTTTGGAAGTATGGCAAGGAGATGAGGAACTATTTATCTCTTAAGGAAAGTATTTCAATGAGATACTGGAGAAGTTCCACATGGAGAAGAGAAAACCCATGGAGACTCATCTAGCAGGGAACTAGAGGAAGGAAGATGCTACTTCAAGTGAAGTGGTAGAAGCTACCATTTACATGCATCTTGTGGGTTCACTTATGTACTTGGTGAAAACAAGACCGAAAATGTGTTATGCAGCTAACCAGCTTAGTCAAGCAATGGTTAAGCCAACCAAAATGTATTGGAAGGCATCAAAGCATGTGTTAAGATACCTTAGAGGCACCACTCAGTTTGGTCTTTGGTACATATGGACCAAAGGAGTGAAACTATAAGGCTTCACAGATGTAGATTGGGCAGGGAGTCCATCAGACATGAAGAACACATCGGGAGGCATTTTCAGTGTTGGGTGAGCAACAGTTTCTTAGTACAACAGGAAGTAGAGATTTGTTGCATTGATCTTAGCAAAGGTAGAGTACATGGTTGCTAGTCAAGCAACATGTGAGGCTATTTGGATGAGAAAAAAATTGTTGGGTTGTTTGGTCAAAAGATAGATCCTATTGTGATTTATTGTGACAACCAAAGTTGTATCAAACTCTCTGAGAATCCAGTATTTCATGATCGATCCAAGCATATCGACATCCAGTATCAACATCTACGATATTATGTTCAGAGGCGGATCATGTTGCTGGAAGACATTCCTATAGAGGAACATGATGTAGACATTTTGACAAAGGCATTGTCAAGAGGAAAATTCAAGTTCCACAGAGGCAAGATCAGGGTATTAGATAATCCCTTTATTACTGACAGGGAGCATTGAAAATGCAACAAGAAATTCCTAATTTAATTTTGACCAGATTAATTAGGAGAAATTTTGACTTTGAATTTCATAAAAATACATGAAGATAGTTAACTAGGGTGACATGGCATTGTCACTCAATTAATTCGGATGTTTCGAGTTAGAAACACTTTACTTATGTTCAATATGATTTATTTCTAATTTCTAGCAATCTATTTCAGTTAATTTGAGTTATTATGAGTTAAACTAGCTCTAATTGACTGATAAATAGTGGCAGGGTCTAGTAGTGGGGTGTAACTTCAGTGATCATTCAGTTAACTCGTAAATCAACCCAAATGATTGATGCGTGTAGATACCTCAAGTTACCTAGTTGAGATTGGATTTCAAGGGCAATGTACTATCATTTGTATAATTTTCCAGGTTGTACAGGTGGTGAATGCAGTCAGAGAAGGGCCTACATGAACTGTGAAATTCTTAATGAGCAATTTCCCTTATTAATAGGGGGCTCGTTCCTTATTGAAAAACGCAAGGAAATAGGAGCTTAGGCAGGTAGGAAACTGGCTAAGTGTTGGCCAAGGTCAGTCTATGAAGTAGTGAGATAGATTATACTAGTTTAGAGGTTGCTCGGGCTTGAGCAATCATTGTATTTCTTCTCTGTTTTCTGATTAATGCAATACAGATAGGAAGGGGTTTTGAGTTGTTGTTTTCCCCTAGATAAATTCCCGAGTATGTGTGTTGAATCTTGTCTCATGTTTATGTTGTGATTCCATGATCGTTAATTGTTTTCGCTTATGAGTAGAGTAGATTCAAGTCTTTTGTTTTAGAAAATTATGTAAGCAGTTTGAAACTACAAGGAATTTCTACACATACTATACCAGTCAATAGATCCACATATTTGTTGACCCTTACCTCCTTCTCTTTCAGCAGTTTCACTTGCTCAAGATAATACAATCTAGCATTATGTGCAATGACTTCACAGAAAACCACAAAGTCTTCAATCTGACAACAATTTTGCTCTAGCTAAATTCTTGAAAATACAAGTATCAAAAGGAATTTAAGGGAAGAGAATAATTGTTTGATTTCAAGTCTAGAGGCACTCTTAGATTGAGCTTCCATTCTATCAGGCATCAAGATTAAAACAACTGAAATTGCCTTCCAAATAGAAATTACAAAAAGATGGTGAATAATTAAATGAGCAATGGACTCCTCATTCATTTGACATAGAACATGAAATCAGAGGCTTACCCATCCTCACTTAACAAGAATATCCCAAGCCAAAAAATTTCCTTCCTACAAAAAATAAAGGAACAACATGCATTTAAGGGGGCCTTGTCCCTTCCATGCTAATCTGTGCCACCATTTTGAAGAAGTAAGAAGATTATTTAAATCAATGCATTCTGCCCAAATCTAGTTGTTATTATTCCACTTTATTTATTCTTAAACCATGTAATGATATATTCCTCCTCTAACTAATTACAATACCATCTTTAACTAAATTCAATACAAAAGAGCTTCATTCACCTACATAAACATGAGAAAGGGCTAAATATTCAACTAAAAAAAACTCTTGACTATCCAAAGCTACATCTACCTGCAGAGCAACATTGACGATAATAATATAACCTCAAAAGCTTTAGGCAAGCATGTTACTATAGCAGTTGCCTGCAGTAAATTTCTAAGGGGTTCATCAAGATTTTAAGAGGTTAATTTATCGAGACAATGACTTCAAGATTAATACTTTTAATCTTAATTTATCGAAATTAATGCTTTTATTTGTTGTGTTTTTTTTCCCTGGAAGGGAATCAAGCATTTTATGACTATTTTATGAGAAAAATAGAGCATTTCAAAGAGCTTGTTGCCTTGAAATAGTAGTTACTGAAGCCCTACAATGATTTGCAATGAAACTCCACTGTGCAGAACTTGAACTGAGAACCTATGACACATGGCATTGGATTGGTGACATAGGCACACTAACGGTGCAAGGTGTAAGCGTGAACCAAGGAGCTATAAGGCGTGGCACTCGATTGATAGCGTAGAAAAACGAAGGGAGCATAGTGTAAGGGTGAGTGAAGGCATGTTCTGTTCAGGGATTGCCAAATGATATAGTTACCTACCAGTTGAGGTGGACATAGTTACCTGTCATCTTGAGGTAACCATAAGCTTAAGCTTTTGGAAATGGTTTAAGTCACGGGCCTTATTGGAGACCTTTATAATAGGATATATACGTTTCAGATTAAAAAGATTACGTAATTACGACGGGTTTGAGGAATTTTATTTATTTTTTCATGAATAAAAAACTGTTCAGATGGTTTTGATATGATATGATTGGAATATTTTTTGTTTAAATTACAATTTAATGAATTAGATTTAGGAGGCTAGATTTTAGATTTTTGTGATTCGTATTGTAAATAATAATGTGTTTCTAATTAAT
>APFE030930765.1:0-16686 GCA_000404065.3 Pinus taeda
GCCCATGGTATTGTAAAACAACCTACTTAGAAGTTAATAATATCAATGGTAAATATTCATGATTAAAAATATTGTCATATTGTAAATATCAAGTTTTTATCGGCTTATTAATTAAATTTATAGATGGAACACTCTATATTAATTAGTAAAAATATATTTATTACAATTGAGTCGAAATTACATTTCCTACATTACATCTACACATGTGCTTTCAACGCAGAAAAGTGAATCAGGTGAGCGGAAATATTACATAAAATTTAATATTACAATATTATATGTTACCCAATACTTATAACCACCCCCACCTAATATAGTGACTAGGGGTGGGGGGAAATACTAATTAAAATGTAATATTATTAAATTTTACCTAATATTTCACATCACACCCCACTCTAAATATTACATTCTACTCAAGATTTCCCCTCATTCCTCCTAATTTTATAGTTGAGTTTTGTTCACTTTTAAATTATAAATATAAAGAAAAATTACTATAAGAAGTGGACCCATTGAGGGGAAATATTGGGTAAAATGTAATATTAGAGTATTATATTTTATCCAATATAACTTAGTAAAAAGTGGATGGAAGTAGGAAAAAATATTAGATAAAATTTAATAATTACATTTTCCCTAATATTTACTCACCTCTGCAAACATTTCCATAAAAACATTTTACCTTTACTAGAAAGCTTTACCTTTATAAACTACACATATTCAATTCCATCATTTTCTACAACTAATTATGTATCTAAATATAACATCAAACTAACATGAATCTAGGCTAGTTTAATCCCCCCTTAAATAGACCGTATTCCAAAGGAATTCCATGAGTCAATACCATGAGTCTTTTTTTTTCTTATTTAATTTTTATAGGGTTAATTTTTATTTTGTTATTTTAATTTTATTTTCACCAAATTACAGAGTTTACATTAAATTAAGTTACACATCTCTACCATATTTTAATTTTATTTTGACCTAGTAAAAAATATTAACATTATATTACTTTAAGTTACACATTTCTACCATACTATAAACATTAGATCTCGGCTGAATGAAGAAATTACATTTATCCCTCATACTAAAAAGTATACATATATTAGCTGAGGCATATATATATATATATTTTAAGTTTTTTAATGTAACGTTACGTGACATATCCTCTCCCTTATGTTGTAGGTTGTAGAGAGCAATAGTAATGATAGGAGATTATGTTTAATTGAAGATAAGGAGTGTTGACTATCAAACATAGTCAAACATGGTAGAACATACTCAACAAAATTATTAAATGTGGTTGACTAATTTTCTAATGTTGCATTGCGACATTGAATAAATTGTAATGTAATGTAACATTATGACAATGATTGTCATATTGGAACAATGTTTGTAACAATGCAATTTTAGATAGATTTCTATACCCGTTTTGATATCACATCATGTTTGATTATTAAAACTCTAATATTAAAACACAATATTAAAACCCTGGAACTAAAATCCTATACCAAAAATATGGTAAACATAGGGTTGTCAATGATAATGGTCACACGGTTCTTATTATTATGTTTATTATTAGAATTACAATATGGTTGACCATGTTGAGCATGGGTTGACCATGGTTTTTAAAGATTGATTATGGTTACTATGATTGACCAAATATGACCATGATTGACCATGTTTGACCTAAGTTTCTCATGGTTCAACATGGCTGACCATGACTGATGTAGGATAACCACGCTGAATAAAGTTAACTACGGTTGAAAATGGCTAACCATTGTGACCCTAGTTAACAATTTCCAATCATAGTCAACCATGGTGATCATAGTTGATGATATATGACTATGGTAAGAGTATGGTTGGCAAAATGTGACTATTGTTAAACATCAGTGACTATGTTTTCATTATGGTTAATGATTGTTTGACTATGATTGAACTTTGTTGACTATGGTTGTCCATGTTCACCCTAGAAAGGTTTACTATGTTTGACTATGCCATCATGTTCACAATCATTAAATATGGTAAACATGGTGAACATGACATGACCATGTTCACCATATGTGAACATAGTTTGACTAGTTTGACTATGATTGACCATAGATTTTTATGACAATTATGGTTTTCTAATTTGACAATGGTTGACTTGTTTATCCATAGAGACCCTAGTTGACAACCATTCTAACCATAGTTGGTTGTAGTTGGCCATTAAAAATGGGTAGAGCAAGGGGTTTTGTAGGTTAAGAGGGATACCAATGGTTGACCAAGGAACATGGAAAACTAAGATTGTGTATCATTGAGCATCAGTAATAATGAGTAAAAATGACTGACCATAATTGATATTTAGACTTTAACCCTATTAAACATTAGCTTTATTAATATTAACCTCAAAGTTATCAATATTAAAATGATTAAACTTATTAATATTAATATTAACCCTATTATTCCCCGGTTGCGGGTGACAGCACGCTACAATGGGCTGAGCCACATGGCTACCATGTACCGCCTCGTGAACAATAAATACAGCAGGTACTCAGCCGTCAAAGGCTTATTACTGTACGGTTCAAGCTCTAAGCATTCAATGCTGAACAGATTGAAGGGATGGCGGTAGTTATTGGGCGCTTCGAATAAGGGAATGTTGAAAGGAATGTTGAAGGATATCAAGGCAGGGCAATGCAGTTATCAGTTCATCGTCTCGGTGGTGTCAAGGAGCTTCGTTTGCAGAGCAATTCGACGCAGAGGCAGGCCTGCAGGGGGCGTTGCGCACGACACCACAAGCTGCCTTCTTGGCTTCTCGACCCTCCTTCTCAGGTGCATGTTCTAAGAGAAAAAGGAAATTTGAGAGCTCCTATGAAGGTCGGGTGGCAGACTCAGAGGTTCGGGAGGCGAACTCAGAGGTCTGGGCGGCAAACTCAGAGGCTTTGGGGGAAAATTCAAAGGTGCTGGCAGCGAATTCGGAGATACTGGTGGCTAATTCAGAGTTGCTGGGGGAGATTTCGGAGGCTTTAAGGGCGAAAACAGAGGTTCATTTGGAAAATTCAAAGGTGGTGGTGGTGCTGGGAAGGTTCTGGCGGTGAATTCTGGCTTCTGGGTGGCCTCACGAATCACTCAAAGCAATCAAGGGAGAAGGAGAATTGCCCATGGCAAGGCTTCGACAAAGGCAACCTTGCAGGAGGGGTTCTGGTCGTGGCTCATCCTCGCGCCCACCGGCAAAGAGGGAGAACCACCATTGCTGCCGTTGCTATTGCTATTGGAGGGCAGGGGTCAAGCCACTCCAAGCTGGGAAATACCTGGAGGTTGGCATGGCAAGCGAAGGGGAGCCAGCCCTCCCTACATTTGGCTCAGTGGTGTTCATCCTGGGCAAATCCTTGGACAATCCAGGAATTAATGCTCATGTTTCAGTGCTTTTTACTCAAGCTCCGGAAGGGATTGCACGAGAGACGCCTCCAGGAATGGAGGATCCACCCCCACAGAGCTCTGGAAAGGCATTCCCCTTGTTGCCTCCATCATGTGGGGAGGGCACCTCAGGGAAGGAGATCATGGCCGATCCCTCCATCCCCCCGGCGAAGAAGTCTCCAGACTTAGCACAGGCCAAGTGGGCTGCCATGTGGGAGGGTATCCCTGAGGGTCAGGGATGGTGCACCATTGTGGAGGAGAAACCTCCTGAAGACGACTGGCCTTCCCACGCATGCACCAGCACTTGCCAATTCCACTCAGCTCGGGTCCAGAATTTTGTATGCTGCGGGTTATGAGGTTCGGGTTAGCATTTTGTCTGTTCTCTTGCAGTTTTTTATAGTGTCCAGTTCATTTTGGTCGTGTTTCGTATCAATGTGTCTTGTTTGTATCAGTCCCCAGTCTGTCAATGAAGACCGCCCCTGCGTGGGCAGGATTGCTTATGAGTAACTCAATGAGTCTAGGTCTGTTTTTTGGCATTTTGGAAAGGTTTCCTGCCTCAGTCGGTCTTTTCAGAGGAATTATGAAAGCGTTGTTGATGCTACCCCTGCGTGGGAGCTTTTTGAGTCAGTCTAGTTCACCCAAGGCGCCACTGACGGCCATGGAAATCCTGCTTCATTGTCTGTAAACATTTCACTGTACATATAATATAAAAGCTAGCTAGTTTTACCGAGAAAAAATAAAATATTAACCCTATTATTAAACATATTAAACTATAATATTGACTTTATTATTAAAATTATAAAAATAAAATAAAATTATTAAACTAATTTATTTAATGTTATATTAACGATTCGAAATATTATTATTATTATAACAATACTATATCATAATACTATATTATATTAATATTAATATTAATATCAATATTAATATCAATATTAATAATTTATAATATTATTATTACTGTTAATATTAATATTACATAATAAACTTTAATATTAATGTTAATAATAGCAATCATAACAATAAATTTCAATTTAATTTTAATAATATTAAAATTTAATGTTAATAATATCAAAATAAAATTTTATAAACCATATATTAAATAATAAATAAATGAATACTTAATAAATATAAAAAATAATACTAATAACCTTAAATTAACACTAAAGTTTATTAATGCAAACCATTCCATACCATAAATTCTTGAATATTAAACAACTACTTGCGATCACCTTAATATTATTTATGTTTTTAATAACAACAACTTGCCACAAGACACTCATTAGTCCTCGTTGTCTCCACATGGGACTATAATAATTGAAAACCATGATGTTAATATAAGTTGAGTTTTTTGGGAGCTATTTGTTAGGGCCCATTCATGGAGTATAATCAAATTTTTTAGGTATATAGTGATTTACCATCTTATTTAGCTTGTTTAGGAGGTAGAGAGGAAAAAACATATGATATATCTATATATATATATATATAGTATCACTGTTAGATCAACTTAATTCTAGCGTTAATATTTAATGTTCGGGATAATGTTTATGGATATCAATTTTTTTGGAGACAAACATTGTCTTATTTAAGACAAACAGGTTGCATGAAGATGCGCGTGGTGAGAGGAGGTCTCTATCAGAGTGGCGAGGGAGTGGGAGGAGGAGGTCTTTATCAGAGTGGCGAGAGTGGGTCTCTATCAGAGTGGCAAGGGAGTGGCAAGAGGAGGTCTTTATCAGAGAGGCGAGAGTGGTGAGCATGCCCAGAGGATAGGAGGTGTATTATCTTTTGAAGCTGCCATTACCTTTCTCTACAACAACTACCATTACCTTTCTCTGCAACAACTACCAGCTTATGTTGCTAGAAAATTCCACTCAACCAAGCTCGAGTCAGTTTTCTTAACTAGGCGAATCAAAGTGAGGTGGGTATGATTTCCTCCTCACTCACAATAAGGCTTTGAACTTGCTTGGCTCACAATAAGGCTTTGAACCTGCTCGGCTGGATCGAGCCTTAGGATGTCATCGCCTGCAACATAGAATGGTAGTAGGTCTGTTGGTGCTTGTGGATTTGTGTGGCTTAATGAAAAAATCAACAAATATGCATACTGATTTCAAAGGTAAGTATAATTACCTTTCTCTGTGGCTTCTCTAGCATAATACAGTCACACCTGCAGTAGAGGCGGTTGACCTAAATGATGACCCCACATACTTTTAGAAGCAAAGATGCACCCAAAGGCTCAGTTCGATTGGTCATTCAAGGGTTCACCTTCATTGTTGTGCTTACAGACTAGGCTACCCTTCTTCGAAAGCTTCACAGGCTACCTACCATTAGTCTTCTCGGAATTCACGGTTACCTACCATTAGTCTTCTCAGGATCACTAGGAGGGGTTTACTGCAAAAGAAGGTCTTGGTTCTTATTTTCTTTTCTCTAGATTGCTATTCTCTTCCCATCAAACTGAAACGTTCTGATTTAGCAAAAGACCGGTTGACACAAGACCTTACCTACCTTACTACTCGATCTCTTCCCTCCCGTCGTCTATCTTTGAGACCTTCTCTCTTTCAGAGAGATTTATCACACTCTTTTTGAAAGAGAGCTTTATCACACTCTTTTTTTTTATTGAACAACACTCTTTTTTTTACAGAACAACAGATGAAATAAAAATACAGGTAGCTGAACCTTGTGATTAATTGTATATAGAGACCAAAGGCAATATGTAACCTGGCGATACTCTATATTATAGGCCTTTGTCCTTGATGCTGCTAATTAGAATGGAGAAACTCTATACTATACGCCTTTGTTTGTGATGCTGCTAATTAGAATGGTGAAAATATATACTATATGCCTTTGTCCCTGATGCTGTTGATTAGAATGATGGGTTAGATGCTATAGCTCCTGCCTGTGTTGTCCTCACTACCTTTGTTGTTGCAAATTTGTTCCTTGATTTGGAGGATGAGATCCAAGTATGAAAGATTGGAACTTCAGAAGTTTGTGGTGGCTTGATGCAGTGAAACATTGGAACTTCAGAATCAATACTTTCGAGACTTGGCCTGCTCATTCCATGGGACAAAGCCACCTGCTCATTCCCTAGGATAACTTGGAATCTATACTTCATTCCTTGGGACAAAGAGAAATAACTTGGGAATCGATAATTTTGACGCTTGGCCTACTCATTCCCTGGGATAAAGCCAAATAGCCAAATTACTTTGTTTTGTCATTTTCTTAACCCATGATTAAAGCAATAAAGAAATTCCAAATTTTCTAGTGGCAATGTTTTAACATTGCTCAAGAAGATGTATTCTTCATCATCCAGATTACTATTGTTTTCACGACATTTTTCTTCTGGATCTTGTTGTCTACTTAACTTCTTCATATTGTTGTCTGCTTGACGGAGTAGATGGTTTTCGTTCTACAATACACACTTATCTCTCCTCTGTGACTTGTTCTGCATATTTAAATTTTAAAATTTCATTGCACTACACTATCAAATTCCATGCTAGAATTTGGAGTAGACCAACCTATCTAAACATTATATGATGATCCAATACAACACAACCATTATGTGCATGCTTTTACAACAATCTATGGAGAGGTTGTTTAGTCAAAACATGTCATCTCATTTAATGCATTTTTTTTGCAGCTAGTTAGTTGTGTTGTACACAAAGACTGAGCTTGGACGTGTCATAATGCATTCAAGAACCGACAAGTAGAAGGGAGCAATGAGGGTAGTGCTTATAAAGGGAAAGAGTCAAAGTGAATTGAATTGATTGATTGATCACAATTCCACTTTTAATATTGTTTTACAAAAAAATATGAGTAGTTTGTAAACTAAGTCACTTTAGAGTTGAGATGGGAACATACTTTCCAAACAAAGAGCTTTGTGAAGAACCGCGCCACCCACATTACACATGTGGCCTACAAGGAGCGTATCCCGTGCCTTACTTTCAATGTCTAAGATTATATATTTATTCATCGGATCATGCACGGAGCAAGTTCTCATGTTTTTTTCATTCCAAAAATAACTATGTGACATGATTTATATATGAATTTTTAGATTTGTCCAACTACCTTGAACATCATCACAATTAGTAACCAGATAGTTAGAGTGATTATGACTTATGACAATATTTTTAATGTTGCAGAGAATAACTTTTGTAATCGAAGATAATACAAAGCTTTGAACATCATCAGAATTAGTAACCTGATAGTTGGAGTGATTATGACTCACGACAACATTTTGAATGTTGTAGGGCATATATTTTGTAATTGAAGGTAATACAAAGCAATCAATTGAGATGTGGAACACTGTCTGTGACAGTGCTATCGTACATGCAAATGCACTCATGCATGCTGGAATTATTGTAGACACATTCCTCAAAGAAATCTAGTCATGTGCCTTTCTTTTGCAAGCTATTTGTCTCACCTACTTATTTCATTTTAGGTGTCATTCACAGGGGTCACCTTCAACAAGGTTGATCTTTGATGTCTCCTTATCTTCCTCGGATTTTTTCACCTGGGGTGGAAAGTTAACCCATATTTAGAAGGTGGAACCTTGTATGCTTTAGGGATTATCTTGTTTTTGTAAATTGAGAAGATGCTTTTCAAAGTAAAAAAAGAAATTATTTATGAAACAAGTGGGAAACTATGTCCATAACATGGAAATGTGTTTTTGGAGGCCTTGCTGTGGGATTCATAAACAATTAGAAAATCACCCTTGTAACTCTAGCTACTGGTCCCTTTATTGTGACTACAGGGGGATATCAAATATATTTCTCCACAAGCTTGCATAATAGATTCAATATTTCTCCACAGGCTTGCAGAACAAATTCAGGATGCATATCCTGAAGCTGTGAGCATTGCAGAGAAGGTTTGGAACAATTTTAGTCAGATTCCTTATATTTTTTGAATAAGCATTATGGTTCAAATATTATCTGAACTTTGAGTGTGATCAAACTGGAGCAGTGTTGATAGAAAATTGTATATTAGGCTAGTGATTTCTTCATGCAAAAACAGAAGAAAATGACCAAATATGAACCATAGTACAAGTTTTCCTTATATAGAAAATATTGAAGCATCATAGCCTACGACATGATAAAATATGTAAATTATTTCTTCATGCAGAAACAAAAGAAAACAACTAACTATGAACCACAGTAGCAGTTTTCCCTGTATAGAAAATATTGAAGCATCATAGCATATGACATGGTAAAATTTGTAAATTCTATGAGACAACACATTGGGATCTGTCAATAAATCAAACTAAATTCTTAAAAGAAACTTTTTTACTTGTAATCTTCATATTAACGCTTTATTATAAAAGAGTAAATATTGTTCCTACACGTACTTGATGCACCATGGCTATGTAGCCTTCAACTATGTGCAAGCATAGACGGCAAAGGCTACTAGCAGAATTAACATAATAAGTGTAGTGCTCCCTGAATCAACATAATAACTGTAAAAAAGTCGTTGTAGCTTGTACAACCTCGAAAAACAAGGTTTGGATTCTTTAATCTGTCCACACTCAGACATATGTCTTTCACTGCACAACCTTGAAAAGAAAGGTTTGGATTCATTAATCTGTCCTACACTCAGACATATGTATTTCACTGCATGATTCTAGCTTAACTTAGCCATGTAGATCTTGTGTGAGGGAAGGAAATTAACATTTGTGTATAGGAGACTAGTTGGATCTGTGTCCAACAAGATCTTGAAATCATGTTCCCTGCTCTACAATTTTTGTTGTGTAAATTCATATTTGGGTAGTTTCTAGATTGTAGATATTTAATTTTCTAGTTCATATGTTTCATGTTTTCCTCCCATTGCAATGTCTTCTTGCTTGGTCCTTATGTTTTTTTTCCTTTTTATGCTTTTGTTTTACCTTGTGTTTTACAACCTCTCCTAGTTATACCTTGTGTTGTACAACCTATCCTAGTTAGAACAAAGAACTTTTTTTTACAAATTTGAAAAAACACTAAAAAACAAAGAATTTGAATGTTTTACTTTACACAAAAAGAGTTTTGCTAGCTTTGACTTCTAGATTTTGGTTGCTAGAAATCTATAGATATTGTTCTAAGTAAGTGATATGGCTGATTTTTGTGCATACTTTGATTCCCATGGAGTTAAGTTACATGACATGAGGAATGTTACACAAAATACACAGATTTAAAGCCTAACCGTTTGTTGGTATTAGATTGTATTTGGGTACTCCTGCCTCGTACAAATGTGTGGCAGGGACTTGCTGCGATGCAACCCTTCTTGTTTTAAAAGGAACCATTTCTAAAAAGATGATCATCCAACCTTTGATGAAGGATAACATGCAAACATTTTGATCTACTCTCCCATAAAGTATAATTGCTAATGCTCTACCATACACCAACATAAACATAGGCATGTGGAATTGAAAAAAGAGCACGACCAAATAAATTATAGAATCTTAATTAAACTATATATGTGTGTGTGTGTTTTATTAATTCAATAAATCTAATCATCTAAATAAGTATATGATTCTATTTGGTGTTATATAAAGTGTAACCAATACTTGAATTAAATTTTTAATTGTTTTATTAATTTTTCAAAATTTTGTGAAGCTTTTATTAATCATCATCATATATAAATAAAACATATTTTAGAAAACATTATCACTGGAATAAGTTGAATATATATTTTTTGTGTTTGTAATTATATGGATTAAATTAATTAATCTTTTTTACCATTTTAAAAGAAAAATTATAAGATTATAATTTTCTTAAATATTTAATAAGGATGAGTTATTTTTTAAGCTATTTGAAAGTAATAACCATATTTATGTGTAATCTAATGATTTCTTTTCTTATTGGGCTACAAATTAAACTTTTTATTTTTTCTTATTGGGCTACAAATTAAACTTTTTATTTTGAATATCTAAATCGTGAAATCTATAGAAACACTTATATTAAAATAAAACTTAATTTTAATATTAAACTTAAAATTATTAAATTTATTAATTCAATGTTTCAAATGGATGGTTCTCAAATATTATATTATTATTATTATAAAGCGCTAGATATAATATTACTATTATTATTAATATTAAATAATAATAATTGGATATTAACCTTAATAAACTTTAAGATTAATATTAATAATATCATATTAAATCTTAATTCTAATAATATTAAAATTCAAATATTAATAATCTCAATATAAACCTTAAATAAACCGTATATTAATAATATATTAAATTAATAATAATAAAATCTAAATTAATACTAATAACACTAAATTAACACTATTATTAACACTGAGATCTATTAATACTAATAACTTTAATTACAAGTTATTCCGTTCCAAAATTCTTTAAAAAAATTCATGGAAATTAAAAAAAACCATTATCACCTCATTAAAATAACTTGAATATATATTCTTCCATAAAGGTTGTAATTATATGGATTAAATTAAACTCTTTCACCATTTTAAAATAAAAATTATAAGTTTATAATTTTCTTTTCTTAAATACCCCACAAAGAATAGGGTATTTTTGAGGGCTACCTATTCACGGAAAGGAACAACCATATTGCACACAACAATATATTCTCTATTATTAATGAATGGGGAAATTACACACATATTTATACAATCAATAGTTTCAAGATATGAATTCTATCTTGGAATTACATTGGTGTGGTTGAAAGATTCTCTCAACCACACACTAAACTAGGAGAAACTAAATTCCTATTATGTAGGAACAAACTCAAATGGAGAATTACAACCATAAACAATTAGGAATTAATTATTTCCAACTATTTATGTACAAGATTGTGATATTTTCTCTGACCAATTAATTTATTCATTTGATTATTTAAATCATAAAATCTATCTACACATTTAAATATTTATATTAAAATAAAATAAAATTTAATTAATAAAAATAAAATTATCAAACTTATTAATTTAATATTATATTAATAATTCTCAAATATTATTATTATTATAATAACGATACTATATCATAATACTAATTATGAATGTTAATATTAATACTAATATTAACTATAATAATAAACCCCAGCTCATTCATTCTCCAACAATATTATATGTTAGGCTCATACATACTTCTCTCCTTATCAGTCTAAAGGTTAAGACAATAACATTGATTTCTCTTTAATATATATATATTTTTTTTCTTTTGCCAGCGAAAGTTCCAAAAAGAGAAGATAGTTAGTTGAAGGAGATTAAGTAAAAAGCACGTGTTAACCAAATCAAATGAGAAGCTACAGCTTTGATTAGCTGATCGAAACCTAGCGCATCATGTTCTCGAGTTGCAAGGTGTTTCTTCTCTAGAAAGCAAGCCAACTCTGCCCACCCAATTTGATCTATCTTTTTCTCCTGTTGCTAGTTGGATTGGAGTCCACACAATAATATCAAGTCTAACCATATCAATATTAAACTCTAGTTTTAATAATATTAAAAATTAATGTTGCTAATATCAATAATAAACGGTATTAATACTAATAAATGTTAATATTAAATTAACATTAATAAATTTAAATTAACACTATTATTGAAGTTTATTAATAATAATAACCCTAATGAGCTACGAAAATTTTCAACTCTTTTATGGATAAAATTATATTTGGTAATTATTTTTGGTTTTATTAAAACTAGCATTTGTATTTGATGTTGCAAAGGAAATGCTGTGAAGACATAGACTTGGGAGTAAGGCATAGAGTGGGAAAGGATAGTGATATATGACTTGATATTGTTGAAAGCAAGGGTTGATGATCAGAAACCAAGGGACCAATGCTTTGGACAAATGTTCTTTGGATTAGTGATCATTGATAAAACTGCAAGGAGGAAAATATATAGCAGTAAAAGCTTAGTATTGGAAGAATAATGAGTGCACTTTGACTTCAATATCTTTTCTTTTTGGTAGCAATAATTTGCATTTAAAAAAAACCATAATAATTTTTTTGCCATGTTATAATTGGTGTATTTTTAATTTAACATTATTATTATTATTATTCACTTTTTAGAAGGAAACACATACTTTTAACCATTATGTTTTATGAGTAAGAATTGTACCCTATGTTATAATTGGTGTATTTTTAATTTAACATAATTACTTATTATTATTATTATTATTCACTTTTGGAAACACATACTTTTAATCTTAAGTTTTATGAGTAAGAATTGTACCATATGTTGCAAAGGAAACGTCATAAGTTGGTAGCCCATATAGAAGAAGAGCATAGATGAAGCCCATATAGAAGAAGAGCATAGATGAAAAAAGATGTGATATGTTATGTGATCTCACTATAGTAGAATTTGAGTGAAAAAGAAATCATAATGATAGTTTGAAGATTTCTTAGGTGACAACCTTGAGAATGATGAGTACTTGAAACAAACCTTCACTAAATGTTTATAATTTTGGTGACTTAGCAAGTCATTATAGTTATTATTTCAAATAGTTTAAACTAATATGGGTATATGTAAAATATTCTTTAAAAAGATGTATTCCTATAAAGTAAGACTATAGGATTTTATTTGGCTATTAATAACTATTAATTTAGGTAACATTGACCAATACAAATTATACTTTTTTCATGAAATTTTTCTATAATATAATTTCTAAACAACACTTTTCAATATGCATTTCAATTTTCTAACCTTTATTTTAATTTATTATCTCATTACTAATTATGAAAAAATAAAAAAATAAAAAAATATACAATATATTTAAAAAATATAAAACAAAATTCTTAACTCACCATCCCAATCATAAATAATTAAATTAAAATCTTAAAACTCTATTATTTTTTATAATTAAATTAAAAATGTAGACGTGCAATCCATCTAATTAAATACATATTTACAGTATCTTTAAGCTAAAGTCATCTAATAAATTCAATTAAATACGTTACTAATGGAATCTTACAAAGTTATTGAAACTTTACGCTCAAAAAATGTTATAGTGGATTTAGTATTCATATTATATATAGATGCTTTAGATTGATAATTAAAATTGATTTTTTTATTTACGAAATCTGGATATTAACGTGACGTTTGTAAGAAGAATAGTGATATCGAAATACACAACAATCGAAGTATATAAATTAGTGATACACCGGTTACGCCAAGCTATTGAAGTTTAATAGGGTAATTATTTAGGAAAAAACATATTTATTTCTGAATAAATTTTTCTTACTAATTAGTTTTTTTAATTTTAAAAACAAAGTTGCATAATCAATATAATTCGATGAATATATCACAATGAAAAACTTATTAAAAATAATGAATAGAAAATTTACTTAAATAAGGAATGAATCTAAAGCCTTTCAACTCAATTAGGGAAAGATTGAGAGTTTGCACTATTGGTATGTTTTTTTTCTATGGTTTGGTTAGGTTGGGTTGATGAGCCTGTGACTTGGCACACGACCAGATTAAGGTAAGGTTATTTGGCTGTTTCTATGGTTTTACCGCTCATCCCCATCACTGTGAGAGATCTTTCTTTCCAGTCTCTACATTATTTGGATTACAAATAACAACATTGGGTATCTGGAGGAGTTTTCTACAAAAGTGTAGACGCTAAAAGGGAGTCTGTCCTAGTTCTGATGGACTTCTATTCATTTGGACACGCATGGAGGAGATTCAAATCGTCCCCGAGTTGACTTTAATGATCATGGCACGCACACCAAAAAAATAAATAAAACAAATTACTCCATAAAAACCTAGTAACCTACTAATACTTGTAGCTAATGATATTCTGGTAGCTAATGATTTTTTTCCAAATTTCACCAAGGTTCATGGGCGCTATAATTAACACAATTCAATATGATTTATCAAATGTATATTAACACATTTCAATATGGTTTATTAAATGTATATGATGGTTTATCATTCCATAAAGACTTTATTTTGGTCCTTAAACTGTGTACATGCCTTAGTTGCATTGGTCCTCATGACTGTAGATATTTATGTTTTTACTAAATGACAAGGCTAGCACTTAATCCTGGTAGCTGCCCACACACTGTAGATATTTATGTTTTTACTAAATGACAAGGCTAGCACTTAATCCTGCTAGCTACCCACACACTAGCCACCTCCGAATGCCATATGGTTCCAATACCACGGTTCATCCATGACTAGAAAAATTTTAAGAACTATCCTAAATTTATATGTATAATAAAGGGGCCAATGCCCATGATACATAGGAAAAATGGAAGAAGATTTTATCAATAATACAATATGTATATATAATTGTTTTGGCGAATCTCTCACCAGATTATATTATCTTGTAAAATCAAGGCGAATATTTCACAAAATTATAAAATTTTGTAAGAACTTGGCGAATCTCACTAAATAATAAATACTTCGTAAAGGGCTAACAAAATTTATAATGAGCATTTCTTGTAATGAATTCAAGCCTTGTTAAGCAATCCATAAATAACCAAAACAAGTATATTCCTAGGTCAAAACCCTAGCAATAGAAGGGATTTAGGTTTCTATAATACTAGTAATAGAAGAATAAGGATGCGATTTGTTTATTTGTTTTTTTCATGTTGGTATATCATCGTGTTACTATTATTTCTAAATAATGAATGAATTCAATAGAATTGGATAGGTACAAACCAATTCACTTTAGCTTTAAAATATCTCATCTATTAATTTTATTCTTTCACATTTTTTATCTTCTAACAAATAACATAAAATAAAAAACGTTTAGTATTAAACTTGTTTTTAGTAAAATAATAAAACCTTGAGTATTAAACTTGTTTTCCATTTTCAACATATCATTCATGAATAAAAAAAAATTCATGTGCTTGTTACATATTCTTGCTCCATGCTTTTATTTATTGCTTATGTAGTTTTCATTCTTGACCACTCTCTACCTTAAGTGAAGAAGAGTTAATTATGAAAAATATTCCATGTAATGACACTCATGCCAAAGTGGAACATGTAAATCCATATGTTATCATGGGTGGAAGAAGTAATATTGTTAAGAGCCTATAGGAAAGTAGCAAAACAAACTCATCCTCTTATTGTTTCTTTTCCAAGGATCGTCTCCTGAGGGTCATATGAATTCCTCTCTCTCTAATCATTCTAAACATTTTATATTTTTCAACCAACACTAGATATCAATGTTGACTATGTAACTGAAACGACCCAACTAAAACAGTGAAATGTCACAGCTAATTTTTTTTTTTTTTACACAACAATTACAACCGGAAAACAAACACAATAAGATTTCAATTTAGTCAACACATACATCACTGATGTTCATTCAGGAAATAACACCACATTATATGCTTTAAATCTAAGATCAAGTAATAACGAAATACACTTGATCGGTTGTCGCGGGTAATTCCTTGTCGCTGGTCCGTCTGCGAGTATATGATGCCGCACTTGAGCCGAACGAGACCCACTGGTTAACCTCCTAACCTACTCCTTGGTTACTCTTCTTCCTTGCGGACCCCCGAGCTGCAATGGGGTTGTACAATGGAGGAAGAGTCTAGCTGGAAGAGGAGAGCAACCGTAGCTCAAGAGTCCCCTCTCTAAAACCCTCTACCTCACCAAACTCACTATAGCTTCGTAGTCACTGCCTTCACAAAATATCATCCATCCAACAATAGGGTTCCCAAAAGTCCCTTCTACCATGGCCTGCCCCTTCTTTTATAAGATTTCTCATAGATTACACTTGGCATGTCATGCATAATTATAATATTTTTTTCTTTTTAATAGCTTGATTATTCACCCACCCATGTGTCATTCTCTCATCAAGGGTCACCCAAATTATTTACTTATCTTTTTAATTAAAAATAATATTTTCCTCACCTCACAAGATTCATATTTCTACTCCTAGATGTCTCTTTATTCCCCCCTTTTATTCCTTAAATTGAGTTTATTACTTGGAGTCAATTAAGCAGTTAAGATTTTATTCCCAATCTACTTCTTAAATTAACTCTGGTTATCTCTTAGAGGGATATTCTTATGCTGGTTGATGCCACATGGAGCTTCCCTATATTTCTCTAAATTTAATTTATTTTTCTTATTTTAATTCACCTTCCTCTTTTCTTAATTAAGTTTACTTGGTTTAGGATTAATCTTTATCCTTACAATATGTTTGTCTTCCCCTTTTTTCTAAACCACCTCATTTACCTAGCATTTTCCAACATGGGGAGGGTAGAATTTTTAAGGTACTCTATTTATTTTTTTCCTATGATCCTCCTTATTCCAAGTTTTATTTTTGATTTAATTTCCTTGGTTTCTAATCATCATTTTTCCTTTGGAGTAGCTTTACCTAGTTTTCCTTCCTTATTTTTATTTATTATT
>APFE030930766.1:0-60898 GCA_000404065.3 Pinus taeda
TTTAGGTAAACATCTTTCTTATATTCGGAAATATCTCTATATAGAATACCATAGAGAGATTTTCTTTTGTTACTAATATATTTCAAATTTAATATATCTATTTGAATAAAAAAATTAATGACGATGCAATATAATAAATTTGAAACGCTATTTTCTTGATTTAGTCATAATATGATGGTTGTTTAGGGCTAGATTTTTTGCATACACAACCCCAATTTATTTTTAGGATTTTAGACCCTATAAAATAATCTCAAAAATTTCCTTGTAAATAAATTGATTTATCTCAATAATAAAAAATGCACCATGGTATTCAATTGAATATGTAAATTTGTGAATCATAACTTTTGATTCCAAAAACAATCATATAAAATGTGTAGCATCCCCTAGTAACTTCACATGTAAATGCATAGAGTTAGAAAAATTTTACATAATTTACCTATGGGTAACTATCCAAATTACTATTACAATATCCCCATTAACCATTAAATATAATCATCATCATTATATAGAGTAACTTTAGTAAAGGAATAGTGAATTACATAACCATTACAACCATTGTTGTAGCATATTAACATAAAATTTCCAAAGTAACCTTGCATCCATTTCATGATTCCTTTAACCAGATTAGTTAATCACATACTTGATATTATCAACATCACATCATGTAAGGAATAAATATCATCAAACTAACACAATAAGAAATCACATCATTGAACACTAATATGCCCTAGAAACCCCATGGGGTGGAAACTGACAAACATTTAATTTTATTATTATATGCTCCTGAGGGTGTTCACTCCTTAATAGATTGTAAGGGAGTTCATCCCTTAACCATTTTCATAAAATATTACAAAGAAATATAATCTTAAATAGAACATATGTAGTTAGAATATCTTACAATCATCATGATATCATTTACCCACAAATCTGAATCTCTATGTTTTTGTGTTCTTCCTATTTCAATCAGTGGACCATCCTACAACTCACACTCCTCAATTACATGGACCATTAGTCTTTTACCTGCCACAATGTTAAACATAATCCATCTTTTGCATATGTTGTGATCTCTTCCTACAACTGCTACTCTCAACAACCTTTGATATCATGATTAGATCAAATAAATTGATCAAACTAATAATGAATTTATACTAGTGATGTTTCTTTATCTATTCATGTGCATTCACGAAATGTAACAAAATATCACAACGTGTTTCCTTTAACAACATTGCAATGCATTTTGTTATGACCATATCTAATATCTATATCTATATTATTCTATATATATATTAATATATATATATATATATATATATATATATATATATATAATATATATAATATATAATATATATATATATCAAAGCATGTCTATAAATGAATACCACATTAAATATTGCTCCAATGGCACAAACACATTATTTCCAAGGAAAATCACTACAATTGTCTAGAAATTCATTTGAGGGAAGCTAACACATCAGTGATGATCTTCGTGGATGCATTTACATAAACTTTATCAAAAGAAACTAGTCCTTCAACTGTTTTTTTGTATATGCAATTATTTAATTCTTTCCAAAAGAACCAATATCATAGATATTATTCTTATGCATACAAATGCATGTTTTTTTCCAAAAGCATTTTTTTCCAAAGGACAATTATTCTAAAAAAAGTTAACATACTAGTGATCATTTCTCGCATGCAACTATTTTCTCTTTCTATAAGAAAATGTCATAATATCTATGCAAAACACGTATTTCATTCCAAAGGAAGCTAAGTAAATATTGTATGAAAAACAAACTTCTTTTTCAAGTGATCAAGTTCATAGAAACCATTCTTTCATTCAGGAAAATACATAATCTTATCCCAAAAGAAAGCGAATATCTTATCTGATCCTCTTATGCATGAAAATGTACCTTATTTTCCCAAAAGAAGGTTAACACAATATATATTATTTATTGTGCATGCAATTGCATATCATACTTCCAAAGAAACTAGTCTATCAACTGTCAGCTTTAGGAATGTAAATAAATATTTATTTCCAAAATAAAACTAATGCCTAGATGGTGCATGAAATTATAAAAATTTCTAACGCAATAGGTTGTTATTGATTCCACAACATTAACCATTCCTCTCTACATGTAATAAATTTATATTATTTTACCAAAAAACTAGCACACTAGTTATTCCTTTCCATGAATGCAAAAACATATTTCATTTCTAGAAATCTAATGCATCAACTATTGTTTTCATGTGTGCAATTACATGCTATTATTCTTAGAAATAGAAACAAAGCACAAAAGCTATTGAAAAACACATACTTTTGAAGAAATATGACCAATATATACTATTTTCATGCCTTGTTTATATTCTTGAATGTAGGGTTTCATGTTTTCCTTTTGAAGAACTCAAATTTAAGTGGCTATTTCTCTTGCATGCAAACTTGTATTTTCTTTTTTCAAGAAATTAAATGCATACCAACGTTTTCTTTTCAAGAAATCAAACACATAGTTCTAATTTTCATGCATGTAAAAAACACACTTATTTTCAAGGAAGACATGGCTACTCATCCTTTACACACATGATTCTCATAGAGTCTTTCCCAGAAAAGGACATGGCTTTTCTATCTTTTATGTGCAAACTTCTCATGTACTCTTTGCAAGAAAATATTACATTTAAACCATTTTTTATGTATGATAACCAAGCAAACATTTTCAATATTAACTAATATTTTAATGTACATAAGCTATTGAAACGATGCATTATTTTGCAAAAATTATTATAGTAATTTCTACTTTTTACCATTATTAAGTACAAAATCAATATGCTCTTTTGTAGAATCACCACAAGAATTATCTATTTCCTTTTAACCGAAACGACAAAAGTACTTATCTCTCTCGCATAGTCTGGATTCATTTTTACGTGGTGAGGAAAAAATTATCTACAGTCCATCCTAGGCTTTTACTTTTACTACTATTTCTACTTGCAATGACCATAATCTGTAAACATTCATGAATTACAATATTACAATTCCATAAATAGACAGGTCAATCTACACTATGCCAAAAGATTTTCGTAACAAACAGCCAAAGAAATCCCATGGGCTTTGCATTAGATTTCCCAAATATTTTCAATTGTCTTGTAGAAAACAAAAGCCACTTAATGTGCCCCTCCTTCCAATTTTTAAAATATGCAGGATTTTTATTTCAAATAGGGAGACATGGCCTTTATTTGTTCCATTCCAAGAGGTGTTTCTCGTTCCCGTTAGAAGACTTGTGTATAAACCTTATCCATAGAGAATTGCTTTCAATAAGATAACTCTAAGGTAGTTTTTAACTACTAGAAACCTAAATCCTTTGTTACACCATATTTTGGATCTTATTCCTCTTTTTTTCCATTCATTTTCTAATTGTGTTTTTTTAAGAGACCCTTTTATTTTATGTGTTAAAATTAGTTTTGATACGTAATTCATGGTGTGTAACAATTGTTGTAAATTAAATAAATATTAGTACTTTTTTTGCCAATGCTAAGGGGTTTTTAGGGATATTACATACTCCCCCCTTGAAGTAAACATCATCCTCAGTGTCTATCATTAACTTTTACTCGTGATATAACAATCTAAGCCACTCTAAAGGAGATCCTTCCCCTTCAAAATAAGGAACTTCCATTTCCAAGGAATACCATTAAAGGAAACAATAATGTTATTAATAATATTCATCAGCATTTATAGCTACAAAATTATGCAAGCTCTACTTCCATCATTTAACCATTATTCAAATACATATAAATAAAGGAGAATCTACAAACCAAAACTGCGACCCTCTATGGAGGGGAAACTTGGAGAGAGATCTGTGATCTTGAAAAGGCAAGGGTTAAAATACAAATAAAGGAATCTAGTTTACTCCATCTCCTCTTCTTTGTAAAGTCGTGATGATGAGTCTTTGTCTAGACTCGAAACATCAAAAAATTAAAAATGAAAACTATAGAATATCTAAATCCATTGTCTAAAAAATGATACCATAGAAATCTGCAAACCAAAACAAAGGAGAATATTTATGCCAACTTATGATTACTTGCAAATTACTCTTGGAAGTCATGGTGAATTTTATGGAAGTGCTTCAATGGTTTAAGCACCCTATGATCTATGATCAACAAATCCAACATAATTCCATTTGTCACAACATTTTCAATCAGATGAAATTCTTATAACTATCACTCATTTATACAATGTCAAGTGATATTTTAACCACAATATTATCCTTAGTCTTCAACGAGCATGAACCTTCTAGTCATCAAAATGATAAATCACTACACCATGTGCACATTGTCTTAGCTCTCTCTAACAAGATTCCACACAATACTTCTAAAACTACTCAGAGAGAACCTAGCTATATAATCATTGAAATGGTCAATAAATGCACCAAGTGCATATTTTCTTACCCCCTGCTAATATTTCAAAAGATTAATAATACAATAAAGGAACTTACACTTCCAATAATTATTTTTTGAGCACTCGGCTCTCTTCCCATCAATATGTACATGATTTCTTTTTAAACAAACATACAAAAAATTCATAACACATAAATGATAAGTTAATTATTGTGCTATAAGAACTATAGTGGAAAATGAATGCTTGTCCCAACCAATGGGAACTGATTTCCACAACCAGATTGAGCCATTTTCACATTCAAATAGTTCTCAGACAAATACCATACAAGTTCCATTATGAAATTTCACTTGCCGTCTAGCTCAAGAATTCCAATGACCAGACAGGATCCAATACATGATTCCTCTTGGAAGCATGTAGTGTGATCCTCTGACAACATCCCGTCTATGAAGAATTTTGGGCCTTCTCTAACATGTTCCAGAATCAATAGAGTTGTCTCAAGATTTTTCCCCTCTTCACGAGTTTAGCCAACTCTTTTCCCTTACTGAGATCATCTATCTCTAGGGAGAGGAAATCTAGGAAAGAAAGCACCATCAACCCCATTGGACAGGTGACATCCATCAACACAATGCCTCCTAACCTTTCACAGTTGTCCATGACTATATGGCATGTAAAATGATCTTTTATCACTCTTTCCCATAGTAATTTATATAATGAACCATATGCACATTATCATTAAAACATAAACAACATTTATGTACACCTTGCATTTATACTTGACCCTTAGCATGGGTCCATAATATCTATATTGATAGGAAACATAACTGACATACATGTGATATACATTCTGATTTTCCATATAACAAAATCATGCACATCATAACATTATACTTTCTCATTTACAGTTTCAATTCACATTGCAAAGTTTTACCTTCAAAGGTTTTCCTGCTACTAATAATCTACCAATGCTTAATCCAATCAACAACCTTAGTCATAAATAAGTATTCACTTTCACCATCATTTTAGTTTTATGCATTCAATACTGTCATGCATAAAGTGTATAATGTTATGAAACCATCTCACAAAAAGATATAAAAGATAGATCAACGACTTCAAAATCAATCTCTTCGAGGGGGAAAGCTTCTTTAAATTAAACAAGTTAACAATTCTTGGATGATACAAATGGAAATACCTGCTTTCTATATATAGCAGTCTAAGTTGTCTCAATATAATCAGAGCCTACATAACAATAATATTGTAGGAGCACAACAATAACAATAGTGGGCTTCCATGGGGCACAATTAATAACAACATGGGGACTACATCGGCACAACAATACCATAAGGGGAGTTGCATTAATAACAATAAGGGGATAAACTAGTAGTATAAGGACCTAACATGCCCCTCTCCTTCAAAAAATGTTGTCCTCAATGCTTGAATTGTTCTAGATGCCTCGGTATAAAATTCTCATCCTCCAATGTGGAATCTTTAGTGGTTAAGTTCTTCCGCTTGACGAGATACTCTATAATTGATGGATTTCATAGTTGTCGCGATCTTGTTTCTGTGACTACTCCAGGTTCAAATATGATTTTTCCTTCCTCATCAAGTTCCGACAATATTGTTTGAACTCAGAACTTTTCACCTATAACCTTCTTTAAGCATAAAACATGGAAAACTGGGGGCACTCGGGAAGATGTAACAAGCTCCAACTTGCATGCCATAGTACTAATCTTTTGCAGCATTTTATAAGGGCCATAGTACGTTGGTGATAATTTATTATCCTTCTTAGCTTGTTTGAGGGACATTTTTTTGTATGGTTGTAGTTGTAAAAGTAACCAGTCACCTATGTCAAAACTTCTTTTGTTGCGATGTTGATCTGCGTGTTGTTTCATTTGATTCTGCATGAAGGTGAGGTTATTCTTTTTCTTCTTGATATGTCCTTCTATCTTAAGAGTTTGACGAGTGATAATTCCTGCCAATGCATTACAAGATATGGTATATTCATTTCTTCTTTATCTAGGGTTGGTTCTTGGTGCATATCCTCTTAATTTTACATTTCTTGTTCCTTTTCTTCTTCCTCTTCATAATCAATGTAAAATAATTTCTTCTTAGCACACTTATGACCTTTAGTGTGTTTTCTATCACAACTGTAACAAAGGTCATTTTCTCCTTTTTCTTCCAATTTTTGCAGTGTCAACCTTGTAGGTTTTGGGAGGCTAGGAGTAACAACACTTCCATCTTTATAACTATGAGTGGTAAGATTTCTTGTTTCCATAATATTTCTTTCAATTTTTCTTGCCAACCTCAATGCCTTTTCCAATGAATCAGGGTCCCAAAGATGAACCTCATGTTGAATGTTATCCTTTAAATTCCCTATAAGGACATCAATTCTCTATTTCTTTGGAATATCGTTTACCCTTATATTGAACCTTTGGAAGTCCTCAATGTGCTCTACCATTGAACCCTTTTGTTTAAGATTGATTAATTGGCGAAGGAAGGTGCTTCTCTTTGTACCCTCATAATGTGTTATCATTTCCTCCATGAAAATTGACGAGGTGAAAAGTGGTTTATGAGAAAAAATCCCTTTATACCATAAAAATTGATTCAATTATAAATATAAAGATGCAATACGTACCTTTTGTAACAATTGCACATCATGTAGATCAAAATAATTTTCCATCTTTAGTATCAATGTTATGTGATCCTTTCCATCAAAATTCCTCATATCAATCTTTGGCATATGGCGGGTCTCTAATCCAATGTTAGATTATATGAAATCATGATTAACGTTTATTTTTTTCTCATCATGAGTTTCCTCTACTACCTTTTCATCATTAGGAAGCCTTTCTTGTAACAACTTTGTCCAACCTTCTATCAAACCTTCCATGTCTTTCTTAAAATCTGCTTCCCTACCCTCAGTATTAGCTTCCATGGCACATACAAAACTATTTATCTTCGCTTCGATCACATTTTTCAAATCATTCATCCAATTTTGCTTACTAGGTATTTCTATTTTCTTGATTCGAGTCATTATTTTTCTTTCTTTTACATGGTTGATCTTGAATTTGTTGTATCTCTTAAATTTTAGATCTCTAAGGATTGAAATTATGACCTATAGTAGCCCTTTGTGTCCTCTTTCCAATGCCACTAGTTTGATCGAAATTGGATTCTCCAAGAAAGAGTTATGCTCAATCTCCCAAGATTACCTAATTATATACTTCTTCAGGAGAGCGAACTTGTACGAAGTGTCACATGTCACTGTTTAAACCTTCAGACCTAAAACTGATACATAAAAAACTAAAGTATGTCTTATTGCTGTAACTTTTTATGAAATTTCAATTTTATGCTCATAGAGAAAGTTATGACAATTTCCCCCAGGTCACCTGTTTGGGATGTAATTCAAGAGCCTACAAAACCCTAACTTCTTGAGATAATATCTCCAAAAATATAGCAAGATAAGACCTAAAATTCGGGCACGAGGTTCCTCAAGATTTTGGCTCAAACAGGTCTTAATTTCAGCTTTTGGAATGTCATAATTTTTTTTTTTAGTGAACATTCCACGATGACCTATTTGGAACATCGAAATCCTAGAATCCAAAGCTCTGATACCAAATGTTATGCAACTAGCCCACAAAAAGATAGAAAAAATAGATCAACAACTTAAAAATCAACCTTAATGAACAATTCTTGGATGATACAAATGACAATACCTCTTTTCTCTATACAGGACTATAAGTGGTCCAAATATAATCAGAGCCTACATAACAATAATATTGTATGGGCACAACAATGACAATAGTGGGGTTCTATAGGGCACAATAATAACATCATGAGGACTACATAGGCACAAAAACACCATAAGGGGTTCTCAGTAATAAAAATAAGGGGCTACACTAGTAGTATAGGGACCTAACATATACAATATTCATTAATGTGTAAATGGAAATAACAGTTAGGGTAGCAATCAAAATATTTCCAATTCCTATAGTTCACTATTACCAAAGGATTGCTTCATGAAGTATTTACCATAGCCACTTGTATATAACTTGCAATAAGCTTAAATAAAATCCAATTCATGCATATAATTTTTAGTAGTTAGTCCTACAACACTAACTAATTAGGCATGGCGAGACTCAATCAACAACTAGCTATTACAGTCAAGTCTCTCTACTTGACTCATGCATTATTTTTTAACATCCAGAGGGGTTCTTTCAATGTCATTTTAAAACACTCTATCGTCATCTTCAAGGACATTCACCATATTTTCATTCATGCATTTATTCTTTATCAATAGTGCATTGTAACTTTAGTCATGTTCATTAAATGTATCATTAATATTTTCATATTTGCAAAGGTTGGTAGTTGATTCTCACTTCCATTAGCGAGTACTCAGGTTATTAATAGGTGTAACAAAGGCTTTATTGTCTTTTTTCCTCAACATGATTCAAATGTCATGAACATAGTTTTGCAACATACTTTATTACTTATTTCTCTTCAATGCGGTTATAAACAAGCATCATGGATTTCAAGTTAAAAGTAATATACTTCATATATTTATATGTATATTTTTAGACTCGTACTTAAGTTGATGCCCGCTAGTAGCATATCTTGATTTATTTTCTACTTAAAAAGTCCCAAAGGCATGACTGTTGCAATCTTCATATTTGATACAACCTGTAACATCTCCCGCTAACATCGCATGAAAATGCATGGAGTTAGAATTTTTTTACCCAATTTACCGCTGGGTAATTATCCAAATTACTATTCCAGATTCCTCATTAACCATTAAATAGAATCATCATCACTATATAGAGTAACTTTAGTAAAGGAATACTGAATTATATGACCATTACAACCACATTTGTAGCATATTAACATAAAATTTCAGATGTAACCTTGCATCGATTTCATGATTCCTTTAATCAGATTAGTTTATCACATATTTGATATTATGAACATCACATCATGTAAGGAATCGACATCATCAAACTATCATAAAAATCAATCACGTCATTGAACACTGATATACCTTGAAGACCCCATAGGGTGAAAACCAACAAACGTTGAAATTTATTATTAAATTGTCATGAGGGTGTTCACCCCTCACTCAATTTCTTGTAAGGAAGTAAATCCCTTAACCTTTGTCAAGAAATATTACGAATAAATATAATCTTAAATACAACATATGTAGCTAAAAATCTCTTACAATCACATGATATCATTTACCCACAAATACTCAAACTCTACGTCTTTGTGGTATGGTTGCTTCCATCAATGGACTATCTTGCAGCTGACCATCCTTAATCTACATAGACAATTATTTCTTTACCTACCACAATGTTAAACATAATCCATCTTTTGCATGCCACAATATTTTCCTACAACTGCCACTTTCAAGAACCTTTGATATCATGATTAGATCTAATAAATTAATCAAACCAATAATGAATTTATACTGGTGATATTTCATCATCTATTCATGTGCATTCATGAAATGTAAATAAAATATCATGACATGCTTTCTTTAACAACACTTCAAGTGCATTAGTTATGACCATACATCAATCAAAACATGTCTACAAATGAATACCACATTAACTATTGTTCCAATTGCACAAGAACACATTATTTCCAAGGAAAATCACTACAATTGTCCACTTAAGGGAAGCTAACACATCAGTGATGATCTCCATGCATGCGTTTAGACAAACTTTAGCAAAAGAAATTAGTTATTCAACTATTTCTTTGTATATGCAATTATTTAATCCTTCCCAAAAACTAATACTATAGATATTTTTCTTATGCATATGAATGCATGTTCCTTCCCAAAAACATTTTTTTTCCAAAGGAGTATTATTCCAAAAGAAAGTTTAGATAGTAGTGATTATTTCTTGCATGCAAACGTTGCTCTTTCGACAAGAAAATATCATGATACCTATGCAAAACACATATTTATTTCCTAAGAAAACTAAGTAAATATTGTCTACAAAAACACATTTATTTTTCAAGTGATCAAATGAATAGCAACCATTCCTTCATTCATGCAAATACATAATCTTATCCAAAAACAAAGCTAATATCTTAGCTAATCCTCTTATGTAGGCAAATGTACCTTCCTTTCCCAAAATAAGGTTGACACCGTAAATATTATTTCTTGTGCATGCAATTGCATAACATTCTTCCAATGAAACTAGCCTCTCAATTATCATATTTGGGCATGTAAACGAACCTTTTTTGCCAAAAGGAAACTAATTCCCTAGATGGTGCATACAAATATACATCTTTCTAACACAATGGTTTTTTATTGCTTGCACATCATTAACCATTCTTTCTACATGCAATAAACATATATTCCTTTGCCAAGAAACGAACAAACTAATTATTCCTTTTCATGCATTCAAAAACATATTTAATTTTTTAGAAATCTAACTCATTAACTATTGTTTTCATGTGTGCAATTACATGCTCTTGTTTTTAGAAAGGGAAGCTCACCATAATAGTTATTAAAACACATAATTCCTAAGAAATATGACCAATATCTAGTCTTTTCATGACTTGTTTATCTTCTTGAATGCAGGGTTTCATGTTTTCCTTTCAAGAACTCAAATGTAAGTGTTTATTTCTCTTGCATGCAAACTTATATTTTTTTTTTCAAGAACTTAAATGCATAGAAACTATTTCTTTACAAGAAATAAAACACATAGTTCTAATTTTCATTCATGTAAACAACACACATATTTTCAAGAAAAGCATGGCTACTCATCTTTTATGCATCTGATTCTCATATATCTTTTCTAGAAAACAACATGGTTTCTCTATCTTTTATGTGCAAAGTTCTCATGTATTATTTCCAAAAAAATATCATAGTTAACCCATGTTTTATGCATAATAACCTAATAAATTTTTTCAAGACTAACTAATCTTTTAATGTACCTAAGCTATTGAGATGATAGATTCTTTTCCAAAAATTATTATAATAATTTCTGTTTTTACCATGATTAAGTACAAAATCAATATGTCTTTTTGCAGGATCACTACTAGAATTATCTATTTCCTTTTAACCAAAAAGACAAAATTACTTATCTCTCTCGTACAGTTTGTATGGTTTGGCTTCATTTTTGCACAATACCACTCCATAAAAAGATGGGTCGATCTACATTGTGCCACAATATTTTCCCAACAAACAGCCTTCCGATTTTTAGATGATCTATGTTTTTTATTTCGAATAGGGAGACAAGTCCTATATTTGTCTCGTTGTCCCATTCTGAAAGTTGCGTCCCGTTACGTAAGACCTTTATATAAAAACTATCCATAGAGAAATCCTTTCAATGAGGTAACTCTAAGGTAGTTTGTAACTACTCGGAACCTCACTCCTTTGTTACACCATCTTTTCGATCTCATGGTTCATTTTTTTCCATTCATTCTCCAATGATGTTTTTTAAGAAACCCTTTTAATTTTACGTATTAAAATTAATTTTGATACTTAATTCATGGTGCTTAATGATTGACTTGAATTAAATAAATATTATTCAAATCAAACAAATATTATTATTTTTTTACCAAAAGGTTTATAGAGATATTACATCTTGAAAATTTTTAAACCAAACAATTTGATTTTAAGTAAATTTCTACAATCGAAAAATCCATATAGTGTCCATGTCAAATCCACTCTAATATATTTAATCAAAATATATAAAATGAAAATAATTTAAAATAATCATGCTATCGAAATTCTTCTACCTAAAATGCATATCTAAGATCAAAATAATTTAAAAAATCAAATTAATCAAAATAAGTACAGAAGTAAGGTTTCCAAAGCTATGTGAAGGTCTCTAGATCAACGTAGCTAGCAAAACTTGATGACTCCTCTACTCCCATTCAAAGCACAATGATAAAAGAGGCTTGTTTATCTTATTTTTTCCCATTTCATTGAGTGTTCATTGTTGATAGTTGTCATCAAAAAGTGGCTTCAAATCAGTCGATATGAATGTCCAGGGGAAATGGCACAAAATAATGAAATCAAGAGACATTCACATATTTTGATTAGAAAACAAGAATCGAATTCACTCACATTTTTTGATTAGAAAACTTGAGAGATTGCCATAAGATGTTAGCAAAGAAAAGATTTCATTCTTTTCATTATGACCGAGAGATTGCCATCCGATGTTATGAAAGAGAAGATTTCATTCTTATCATTATGACTTAGGCCAATTTAATGGATTCATTTTTGTTGTTCATGATTCGTATGTGAAAGTAATGTGACATTTTAGTGACGAGGGTGTGTAAAGATACTTCAACGAAATAAATATTTTTAATTTCAAAAATAAAATAATGTAAAGAAAAATAAATTTAATTGAAAATAAATAATAAATAAAATTAGATAATTTGTAGTTTTTAAATAAAATATACGAAGAAAATTAGAAGTGTTTAAAGGAACTTAAATAAAAATATTATAAATCTTTGACATTTTGGTTTTTTTTTGGTACATTTTCTCTTCAATTTAGTTATTAATGATTTGTTGAAACTGCAAGTTTGAGTTGTGTAAATTGCGCATTTAAAATTCTCTAAGTTTTTTCACGAGGATAAATCCATTAATGTATTCAAAAATTCATTTTAAACACTATAAAATGCATTCTCCACATAAATTTGTTTTACTGCATTCCAAAAAAAATCCAAAAGTGAAATAGTTAGATTAGACAATTAAAATATTTTTGAGACTATTTGTTATATCTAGGATTAAGGATTAAGATAGTTCTATACGTTATATGTTATTTTAGGTTATTGCTTAAAGTAGAATTTTATAAAAAATCCAGATTTAAATACATATTGTTTGAAAAATAATTTGAAGAACTTAATGGACTAGATATGCTTATGTATATAGATATCTTTTTCTTCTATGGGAACATTTTTTGTAATTTTGTAATTGATTAAATGAAAGAGAGGAAGGTTTGTTTTATTATATCAAAAAATGTACTAGTTTTAGAGAAGTAAAAAGATAAAAAATTGTACTTGTTTTAAAAATGGGTCATTATCTGGTTTGAGAATTATATTATGATAGATTTTTCTATTTGTGAAAAAATAAGTAAAGTGAAAAGAAAAATCTATCACTGTCAATTCAACACATTTTTCCCTCTGTGAAACCTCTGAAAAAATATAAGTAAAGTCAAAAGAAAATTGTATCACTGTCCATTCAACAACGAAGAAAAATATGCCGAGGGGGCCGACCGAATCTAATATCAATATAGGGTTGACAACATGAAAGAATACTGAGGGGCGGACTTAATTTAATATTAATATAGGACGTGATTTTTTCTCTTGATTTCTATTTACTCTCCGCGTTGTCCTCATGGTTGTAAGGTACTGCTGTGCCTGGTCAATGTAACATCTGCACGCCCATTAGCGAATCTCTTAACCATGGTTCGCATCCGAATCTTTACACTAGTACAGCAGTTCATGAGGTTGAACTTTTGAAGACACGATAATGAAGCCCAATGTTTTAGACAATGATGCCGTTATTGGAAGCATTATGGAGTGAAAGCTATATGTAAACGTCACGGGGATTCGGAAAATGCAATAATGTGGCCACGCTCTCATGGCTGACGTTTCTTTGTGAACTTGCTTTTCACGTGTCAACCCTATTGCCATGGCTGCCAACCAAGATTTACTTGCGAACTGCGTTGTGCCATGTCAATCCCAATATTGTAGATATGTGTTGGTTGAGGTGCAAATTTAAACATTGCATTTGCTACTACGCTTTTTGATGATTCCAGTTACACTTAAAGTTTTCCACGTGATTACCAATTCCTTTGCTATTTGCTTTCAAATAATTGGAATCTACCATCAATTGTGGTCAGAGATTTCACAATCATCTTCTTTTTTTTTACAATAAAGTATAATAAAATGAGTATTGACATCTTATCAGCTGTTAATTCTTGTGAGTGTTACGTCAAACATCTTTAGTATTTATCTACTTTTCTTTCGGGTTTTTAATCTCAGATGTTGCTTTATTGATATATTTTAATGAGTTTTGTATTTGATTTCATAGGCACATTTCACACTGTAACGTGTGGGAGACGTAACAAAGTCATTCAATTTAGAATTAAAATGTATTCTTTAAAATAGAATTATTATAATTATTATTAAAGATATTGTATTTAGTATAAGTGAGAACAAAAATAAATATATATTTAATCGGTGTTAATTAATTTTATTATCATTATCAATATGAGTATTGGTTGGGTATGTAGTGCTTCTTACTAGTTAAGAATTGTGTTATTAAATATGTACCCATAATTTGCAAGTTAGAAATTGTTCAAAATCTAAATTAATTTCATGACAGTTTTATTATAGCTTCATATGTTATAATATATTATAAAACTACCATTTGTACAAAGATGTGTAAAGTAGTGTTGATAGGACATGTAGACCCTGAGTTCATCTCTCTTTGAGCCAAAAAGAAAGTTTATTAGGTATCACAGGTTTTGATATCAAAGGATTTAACATGACAGGCGTCACAAATATGCTATATTGCAAAGTTGTGAGACAACGAAAGCGAAATCACATGAAAACATTACAAAAAAATGAATTGCATCCTTTAGATATGGAAGGTTTAAACATGACACACATCACAAAGATGCAATAATGGAAAGTTACAACACAATGGAGGCAAAAACATAAGAAAAAATTATAAAAAATGAATCGCATCCGCATTAATAGAGGTGACACTATATCAAAGTCAATATGGGCAGTCACGGGTCATATGATATTGACAATCGATGGTTGGGGCCAAGCTATATACTTTAACTTTGGAATTGAGGCAAAATGACCAAATTTCAAAAATGTGGATATGCGAGTTGTGATATGCAATGAAATTGCCAGGAATGGGCTGTTAGCCTTAATGTGTTGGGATGGGCGACAACAAATTAAAAAAGGATTTGTGTGCAAAACCAAAGAAGCTGCAACTTTTTCTCTCTCCTCCCAAAGGGACACGTGGTAGCAAAATACTAGATCCGATAAGAGACATGTGGCAAAAAATAACTCGATGCGTTAAGGGACGTGTGGCAGCGAGTAATTGGTTGTGGGAAGTGACACGTGGAGGCTGACATCATCACAATGTGCCAACACAGTTGATATGTGGCAGGTAGATTTGACAATTTCAAGGCTCACAATAGGCCAAAAAATGCTAACACATGGCATTGCTCACAATGTGATAGGTGGTAGATATGTGGTAGCGATGGCGTCACTTATGGGAGAAAAACAATCAAAGGTTGTGGCGTATTATGCATCGCAGTGAAACCTATGATTGATAACCTCTGATTGATAACCTTCGATTGGAGGGCTTAGATATGGGGGATAGACTACGGTCATGTCAAGAGGTATAAGACCAAGGGCCAAATGCAAAAGGTGATCGACGATTGGCAATTGACAAATTGACATCTCATGCACCAAGGTTACACCTTCGATTGGAAATGGATGATACAGAGGGCTCATGTTTGGAAGCTAGCACGACGATGACAAAGAGTTCAAATGAATCAAGGGCTATTGGCATATTGCAATTGGATATCAACATATGTAAGCAAAGGTTTCATTCCAAAGGCTATGATGAAAGGAAAATGTTATTTTATATTAAAGATGTTATGATAAAATTAATTGGGTTCGAAGATAGATGAGATCACAAGTTTTTCTAAGACAATCATTCGACTTCTCTGATAAAAATATTTGATAAGGCTGACATGTACAATATTACATTAAATTTGTTATAATAAAGGTAATCGGTGGTGTAAGAAATATCGCAATTGAAGATCGGTCGATCTAAGTGAAGGTTTCATTCCAAAAGATGCGATGAAGGGAAGACATGATTTTATATTAAAGATGTTCTGATAAAATTAATCGGGTCCAGAGATAGATGAAATTAAATTTTTTGCTTGGACAACCATATGATTTCTCCGATAAAAATATTCGATAAAGCTAATGTGTGTCGAAGGCCATGTGGATGCACGCTCTGTTAATTAATGGCAAAATGTAGTGAATTTATGGTTTTTGATATTCTAAATGCTTTCATTAATACTAAGGATTCCCAAAGATTTTGCTCATAAAAGTATTTGATTCATGCATAATTGGTCATTTTCTCTAAGTGTAGGCATTGGTCATTCTTGTGTTTTTTTCCTCGCAGGCTAGCCCCAATAAACAAAATTCACGAGAAATGTATCGACTGGCTAAACCTAGAAGGAAAATTCTCGTTCAACAACAACCAGTTTCTCCTCCTCCTCAGGTCACACAAATTCCTAGGCTATTTTCCGACACGTCATGCACCGCTGATGCTAGGGTCTGTAGCCCGGAGGCCATTTATAATATTTTTGAAGATGAAGCACCAAAAGCCACACAAATATTTGTCACAACAAAGGATACAGTTCCTGTTTAATAAATTACATACAATGATGTGGCCTATTCGTTTCTCCATATAATTGGCCCTCAACCATGCGTCTTGCCTTATATGGATATGATCATATGGGTCATTGATCATATGAACATCGTAGGTAGGAACTTCATGACCAAGAGACAGATGGTCATTAGCTCGTTCACTAGAAAATACTTGTCTGCATTGTACCAACACCCACTAACTCAAAAGAAATATGATAAAGACTTCGTTGAGAAGTTCATGGAAGAAAATGAACACCAATCTGAGGTCATTCAAGGATGGAGAAGAGACCCAAGTAATCATAACCGAAAGGAAATGATATGTATACTATAGCCTCTATTAATGCACCCTATTGTTTTGCTACTGTAATGATATGTAGATTGTTTGACTATGCCAATACCTAGAAGTTTTTTGACCAATGGGTACCCCTGATTGAAATTGCCTCTGACAATTATGTAATGGACTAGGGAACTATTATGTCTAACAACTTAAGTAACAAAATCCTAGAATATAGGAAAAAGCATAATTTTTCTGAAACTATTGTTCTCCCATTCTAGATGAGTGCCTAAATTATTAGTTGTCTTTGTTTCACTTCAGATTTTCCATCCATGGGTTGGAAAAGGACTTTTGAAGACCTTTTCCTATTCATATTTAACATAATATTCTATGGGAGTCAAAATATCAACCACACTTTTATAATATTTTTCATGGTGTCGTCCTTCCCATTTATGACTTTTGGGAAGTGCCCTAGAATCTCTGTTGAAGGAAAGATTAACATCTTATCATTTGGAAGATGGTTTGGGGAGGAATCATTTACCTATGTTCGAGTTTTTGGTAACCATGCACAACCTATTGTGTTGCCCCTGTATGTCCCTGATAAGCTCCTAGCCCACAAAATAACCTACCAGACTATGGGAAATGGTCTCTCTAAGGTCATGAAAGAATGAAAAAACACAATGTGGTTTGTTTTTCTGTTTCACTGTGGATTCTATTCTTTAGAGAATTTCAAACATTCTACTAAGGAGATGGAGGAAGTCCAAATGATGAACCTTCCAACCATTCCAAATCGGTAGTATAATCTGATTGATACTGCCAAAAATATTACAACACATGCAAAGATCAGATAGTTTACAAATGAGCCTGATAAATTTGATGATTTCTTTCAATTGACGTCAAATTATCTAGAGGTTGAAACATAATCAACAACACATCTCAGCCTAGAGGAATTAGTGCAATTTCATCAATACAGGGTTAAAAGGATTTCCCATTTTCCCAGTGAAATTCTGAATATAAATCACCAGAACACAACAATACATAGGAACGAGCACATGTCAGAGTCAAGATGTCGTTCATGTAACTGAAACATCAACAACTAGCTAGTCAAAGATAGAGAAGGTAACGAGAGAAGAAAGTATGGATGTGATTTGGGATCATTTTCCTAAAGGGACTAACCGAAAAAGACAACAAACTCTGTCACAGACACATATTGCTCAGACTCCTGTAATCACTGAGAAGACCTCGCTCACTGTTGAGGCTTCCAAAGAAACTATGGACATTAATGATGTGGAAATCATCCCAATTTTTCCAACCTATGAGGTCATTCTCAATATTGAGGAGATTCCTCCTCTCGACTTATTTTACAGTCCCAAGCATAGATTAGTAGTCATTAGGGAGAGAAAGTGTAGAAGGATTGAACAAATGCAGGCTTTGGTCCCTGCAAATACCTCCTTTCAAGAACTGTGGGAAGATGCCTAAGTGACCCCCGTTGAAGATATTTGGAGACTATCACAATATACAGGAGCCTATGCTAGTGCAACAATTGAGAAAGCCACAAAATTACAACAATTCCTAAGGGAGAAAGATGATAGAATAAGGCACCTTGAACATAATTTAGAAAATGAAAAGTAAGGAATCATCCAACAATGGAAAGCTCAACTTTCACAACTGAAAAGAAGTTTCGATGGGATGAAGATTCAATATGAATCTGACATGAAGAGCTAGGATACCCATATACAGGAGCTAGAGCGCATAATTGAGTAACTAAAGGCTAATCTTGAGATGGTAGAATTCGTGAAAAAAGAATGGGAGTTGAATAACCAACTTTCTTATCGGCAGGTTCTATTTTTCCAAAAGTTGGCCACTATCAAAGAGATTTTCCAATCAACTGATGCACTTGTGAATCAATTGTCTGATCTGAGGACATTTAGAAAGGAAGTTGAAGAGAAAATCCCCGATTTGATTGACTGGGAGAACAACTTTGAGGGCCGATTAGAAAATTTTCCCAAAATAGAAGAATCCTAGAAAACTCGTCTTCCAAGAATGGGAGATAAGGCTACAAAATGTCGAGATGGAAATCTATAATGTTGGGTAAATATCTAGCAACATGATTGAATCAATCAACGATAACTTGTTGCAGGAAAATTTAATCTCGTAGTGCCTGGAAGATACGTTGCTCAATGTTAAAATATTAACCAACCCTGGAAAGAATCATCAAAGAAGAAGGATGAGCGAATAAAAGATCTATCAAAGATTGACTTGGAATGCCATTGGTGTTTCCTAGTTAAAGAACATGGGTAATGGTTGATGCTGATGTGTCTTCTAAATATAACTAGTTAGGTGATTGTAGCACTCAGCGATGCATTATTCACTGCACGGATGCGCATTAGACCTGAAAATCCACTTGAATTGAACATAATGGTAGATATATGTGAAATTAAATAATGATATCCAGAGTAGTCTTCGTCAAGTCTTGATCAATTTGATGTAACAAGAATGTACTATTACTTTGTATTTTTATTTTAAGTGTGGTTTTCTTGTTGTGTGAGTTCAACATTTTATGGACTTTTCTATATTTTCATTTTGATTTTAAATGTTAAATCCCCACCATTTTTATGAAGAAAAGGGGTTCTAAAATTATGTGAGAAGTAGTCTGCCTTGATATTGAGACTTTTGAATGAAACCTTCGATATCAAATCATTGATCATCGATTCACTTACGAACCCATTATAATTATAAGATTCGATTTAATCTAAGATCATGTCCATTTATCGAAATTTTCGTTATGTGCAATCATCTAAAATGGCCGACAATATGGACGTGACATTGATATTAAAACGAGTTGAATTGTAATGTCCACCATATCATAGCTTTGTTATAGTGCAATTTTGCAAACTGTGGAATGTTGTGATTATCTCCAATATCAAAACCTCTAATATTATGGACTTAATATAGTTATTAAAACGAATTAATTATGTTATATCATTTGTTCAACATTGGAGGTACCCATATCGCAAATGTTTTGTGTTATTTCATTTTGAATGTTGCGATGAGTGAACCTTCGATTCCACTACTAGTTCTAGATTGAAGGACTGGATTATGTTGATTATGTTTGCATATCTGGTACATCCCTATGGGGATGAGTTATATATATGTGTGTGTGTGTGTAAAATTTGAAGGGAAAGATGTGTACAATGACTGCTAAAGGTAGACATAGAATGTTTGATTCTTAAGAGGCATAACAAATCGCATGCTATAACAAACCACATCACAAAAAATATTAATAAATTATTCAGGAAGAGATAAAAGTCATTACATGTCATAGTAGACCCATGAGAGGTTGGATCAAACTTGAAAGATTGTGGGTTTTGAGACCCTTTTATTAATATGAAGATTACATGGAAGACTCATTGGATATTAGGGTCTTTATCCACTTGAATGTATTTCATTTTGCAAGCTACAAGTTGTTATGTTGCATGGAAAGAATTGGATTAACTTCAAGGGGAGTTTTCCCTTGGGATCATATGAGCCGCTAGATTTTCCTCAATGACCTACAACCCAAACTTCTCACCAGGATGAATACCTATTATTGGCATCTTAGGATGGTCATTGAGGCACCTGAAGGTTTTTTCATGCTCCATGGAATTGTCTGTAAGCTCAACATAGGGTCTGACACCAGCGGGGTATGGCAGGTGAGGTAAAAATCTCGAAGGAGTCCACACCAAACCCTTGGTAGGTAAGTGACATAGGAGCGCCTATGTTTCCTTGGGTAGGATTCCCTCCCAATGGGAAGGGAAGACTCGTTGGCCAGGAATCAATTGGAGAATACATCACCTAAGGTCAGGAGGGATAATGTTGTAGATCATCCTAAGTAACCAAAGGTATCATCATCAAACTATGAAGCATGTCTGGGAGGCTACGAGATTCCTGAGATAGAGACATAGTCGGAAATATTGGCTCGAAGAATCTTTTCCAACAACAAATCTTATAATCGGGGAAGCTCTCGAGCTTGTTATCAAAGACACTACATAATGCAGAGTCGAGGTCCCTTGGCCGAGTCATGAAAAAAATCAGAGAGAAGGCCTTATTGCGGTGCATAGGAGTGAGGATAATTATTTAAAGGAAATTTTTGGATAACCTTATCTTTTGGATGGTCAAAAACCTAGTCAAGGGAGGCTTCTGATTGTGGAACTAGATTTCCCCTCACGTGATGGTTAGAATGATGTGGAAGAAAATCCATAGAGTAGTTGTAGTCTATTGGTGGGAGGAACCTTTTGATAATATAGTTATATCAGAGTTATGACATTGGACGAATTATTTTAGAAATCTCTAATACTAAAACTCTAATACATATGACATTAGTTCTTTATAATAATAAGAAAATATCGGAACTCTGAAACATATAAGTGATAACGCTTTTAAACTTTTTTAGTGTATTATAATAAGCACTATTGGAGGAGCCCACATGGAATATTATACTTCTCTTTAGAAAATCGAATATTCCCTATCAGTGTTTTTGTTATGTGGCACTATTCAAAATATCCGCTATCCAATATGTGATAAAGTGGTGCACTGTGATATTGCGATATGATAATCTGTCAAGTTCTTCGATATCATAGGTCAAAGGTAATCTCATATCGGAACAAACACCTTTAAGGATGAAAAGAGATTTGTGAGTAAGTGAGAGAATTTATGTTTTTTTCTTTGTTGTCAAGCTTTTTGAAAGTATTTGATTTGAAGTAGAGTTGTAAAACCATCCTCACATCAATCACCGAAATGCGAACTTTTAAAAATTGTTGATTTTTTTTTCTAAAAAAAAATGAACAATATATTTCTTTTATAAAGGGGAAAATTTTTGGAATTTTAATTGAGTTTCGTAGCAACTATTTGTAAAAGAAAGTAATTATTTTAAAATTGAATCAAAATTATGCTTACTGAAATCAAATCGAAAGGGGCTAGTTCAATATGAAAGGTTTAAAGTCGCATGACAATACAAGTGTTGGACTCAGGGGCCATTTATTTCATTTATTATAATTAATGAATAATAAAAAAGAAACTTTAAAAATAATATTAAGTCAAATTGAAAAATAAAGCAAGACAACAGGATAAGAAAAGTGAAATAACAAATGATCCAAATGCCAGTTGCGAATACATAGGGGTCCTCATTACCAATATCATAACAATAAATTCAATTTGGGGTATTGTATTTTTTACCACAACAGTTTAGAAAGTTTGTTCAGAGTAGGTTTTTACTCCTTTTGTTGTTCGGAAAAATCGTTGCGAACCTCTGTGGTATGTCACTCCTTGGAGAGGTGAAAAGAGATTTGGAAGTAAGTAAGAACAAATATTTTAGTTTTTGTTTCCCTGTCAAGCATTTTTGAAAGTATTTGATTTGAAGCAGAGTTGTAAAAATATACTCGTATTAATCAACAAAGTGCGAACTTGTAGATTTTGTCTTCTTTCTTATTTTTTTCTAAAGATTGATGCACACTATATTATTTTTTGTAGAAAGGGGAAATTTTATGGAATATTAATTGAGTTTCGTAGAAACTATTTGTAAAAGAAAGAAATTATTGTGAAATTGAATGCAAAGTATGCTTATTGAAAGGGAATCAAAAGGGGCTAGATGAAGCAACCAGGCTGCAGGTGGTTGTAAAGGATTTATTGCTAGTATGGATTCCTCTTGGTATGTATGCTTGACGTAAGAATTTTCTTACATGTGGGAGTAGTGGCTGATGGAAAATGATGGAGAGATGTGAAGATCAGACAATGCTCAAGCTCTAGAGATAGCAGTGAATGTTAATCCTTGTCGTTCTATGTTTCCATTGTCCACTGTCGCCTTTGGTAATGTCATTCCTTGTGGTTTATGTATTGTCAAATCCCATGCCATTTGAAGGGGAATTTTCCTACGAGACCCTCACCTTATTGGGGGAAGTGGAAAATAAGATGGGTTGAAGCTATCCCATGGTGGGCCTTTGTATTGGAAGAAGCCAACAACAACAAAGGATGGTGATTGAGGGGGTTCTGATCCAGATGCATAAAATATGTAATTTTATTTTCCAAGTTCTCTATTTACAACACCTTATTCAACCCACAAGTTACATGTGCAGAAAATTTGTTGTTCATTGCAAATAAGAATTTTTGCATCGAATTGTTCATCTTCTTCATGTGCACTAGTAGGATGGTGGTTCCTTCTTTCTGCATAGCATCGTGCAATTGGCATGGTAATTTTTTTGAGAATTTTTTTGTTATGCAATTTGACAGCTATGTTGGTTGGATATAGGTGGATTGCATTGTCAAGTTCTTGCTTCTCATCCTTTGAAAAAGATAATTTGTTATTCACATGAGAAGGTTCTAGTCTTTGACTATTGGGTTGCATTTTTTAGATTCATGAGAAATTATTGAAATGCAATTTGAAGAGGTTTCATCCCTCGTTGATGAAATATGGAAGATAGTGTGACGACCTCATCAAAGGTGCTCCAAAGGGCATTTCTGTGTGATGTGATGACATACATGGGGATGTCCTTCATAGGAGGTAGTTGCCCAAGATCACCAAGAAGTATGATAGACCGATTGTTGAAAGGCGCATTCTAATGCGAAGGAAATACCTCCCTTAAGCGATCATCTATTTGTGAAAGAAGTTTAGGGCCAATAAAGCTCATTTCATCCATTAAAATGTATTTGACATGACGAAATTTTTTCTTGGAGATGCAAAAGTGGTTGGCCCTCAAGAGGATGCATTAAAACTAAAGAAATGCGAGGGGCAGAATGGATTGTAAGTGCCTTTATTTTAAATCTTGGAACACCTATTGGAGAGAGTAGGAGCAATGGACTTGAATGTGGAAAGAGATTCAACAATAAATGTATCTTTTAGGAAATGAATTACAAGAGACTTCCACGTGCCAGCAATACCTTGGATGAGAATTCTAAGTGGAGGAATGGAGGAATGGGTCCTAAAGTGGGTGAGGACAATGGTGAAAGTAACTTGTTGGGTGGGTGATAGTGAGGTGAGAGAGCAAGGAATTGGAGACGGGCTAGAATGGATTCAGGTGGATGAGTGACTAAATTCTATGAAATTTATGGACGTATCTTGCAAAGGGAGAGGGATGGTAGTATGGGCCTAATTATGGTTAGAGTTAAAGTCGCGATGTCCAACCATGTAAATGTCATGAATTTGCATGTTTTTTTGAGGGTGTAGCTGAGAACGGAATTTCCATTCATCAATGTCTATGAATTTTGGGGTGTTCGACTTATCTTTAGTGGAGGTGTCATTAGAGTAAGGGAAAAGGGGGATTGTAGTGGCCAATCTAGGGTGTTATATTAGACTAGATTTATTATCAACCAGGGTAAGTAAACTTTGAGGCATGTGTCTAAAGTCTATAGACATAAAGGATTCCTAACTAAGTGTTTATTGTCATAGGCTACAATACTCCTTTACAGAAGGTTAGTATATGTTTCCTCTCACCTTAACACTCAGATCACCAAAGTTATCTAAATATCCTAAGGATACAGTGTATTGCTAGACTGATATTTTAATCCCCTTACAAGGATGCTATGCACAAAAGCTCTGTCTAGTTAACACTGAAGCATTCATGAAAAATCAGAAGCACACTGAATTTTCAAGGCATAAAAATAGAGTCTATGGAGATGCTTTAAAATATAACGATGGATCAAATCTCTTACAAGATATGGTTCAATGATCTAACGATAAAATCTTCAAGCTATCACCATAAATACCATTTGTGAGAATTTCTAATCAAATCGACAAAGTCATAAACATGGAAATAACACTAAACAGTATGCATTCTATTCAAATTCAAAAACTGCTAAGGAAATGAAATTAATAGTATACCAATCCATGCAAGGCCCATCCATGTTTCAATGGTACACTAAAGTAAACTCAAGCAATGAGAGTATTAATGCATAGACACTGCTGGAGTAAAACCGTAACTATATTCAAGTGCTGAAGATTGCAATCACATACAAGAGTTTTGTTCTCAAATGATACACAGAGATAATAATTGTAACTGTTCTTGAAAACAAAATAATACGTAGTCTTTATCTGCCTGTCCCTATCTGAATCGAATGTACATTCATTAAGCAGATGCTTTTGGTTTTACAATGGAGTGATTTTTGGTCATTTCAAATCTAAGCCGATTTCAAAAAAACCAAAACGAAACCGGTTTGGGAAACCATGGCTTTTACTGCCATTGTAACCAAAAGGCTAGGGTTTGACCAGTGTTGACCGCATAACCAGGAGCTTTTGATTTGCTGTAGAATCAATTTTTCACCATGCATCTACATTCAGGATCTCATTCCTATCCATTGCTTTGGCTTGCCTGTCATGCCACGTGTCAGATGATAAACCATTTATAGGATGTTATGACTTCCTGTAATCTTTTTGTTGAAAATTCCTAATTTCTAACATAAAAATTCACAAACTAACTTTAATGTATAACAACTATAATGATATTAACTAATCAATTTCGATGGATATAAGGGGTCTACGAAGGAAAAAGATAGACAAATGATGATGTTTCCAGAAGAAAAATATGGTAATGGAATGGTACCAACATCTCCCCCAAGCTTAATGATTTAGCATGTCCTCATGCTAATCTTGATGTGCTGCCTCTATACTCTGTTCCTGCCTGTACCTCTGCTGCTTTTAATAATGAATCTATGTTCTTCTTAGCTTGGGCATATTTCTGAATGTGGAACTCATGTTTCAAACTCTTGTATTTCTCCTTGAGGGCTTTCTTTTGAGTATACCATTCAGTTGCCCACTTACAAATATCAGTTTTTTCATCCTTGAGATATTTGATTTTCTCCTTAAGCTTCTCGTTCTTCTGCTGGGTTTTCTTACTCTGATTTTTCAACATCTCATTCTCCCTCTTAATGACCTTTTCCAGCATGTTGGCCTCCATCAATTCTTCTTTTAACTTTTCAATTTGCTTTTCCGGCCTCCTTTGTTTCTTAGTTGTAGGTGGTGACTCTTTTCCTTGCCTATTGTTGCCTTCAACTTCCATTTTGGCTTCTGGTCCAGGTTGTGAGTGAACACTTCTCTCGATGTCCATCGGTGCATGTGCATTTGATTCTGGTTGATCTTCTTGTGGCTGGGTCTATTGTGCTCTCCTGGATCTTCTTGTATAGGTAGAGAAAATTTTATCTTGCTCCATTTTCTGGGCAACCTCTTGTCTCATCTTTATTGTCCTCACACTTCTCCTAGGTGGAGGGACATTGCTTGACTTGCGCACAGGGATCTCTTCATCAATGTCAAGCATAAATCCTAAGTTCTCCTGTTGTTCTTGCTCATCCTCTCCATATTTGATTTGATTAGCAACCAGAAATTCGTTCCATGTCCTTCCCCTTTTCTGCACTTCAAATTAAATGAGAATTTTAATTAACCCAAAATGGTACAAGCTTTTGTCCTCATTACCTTTCTGCTTTTGGATAGTTTTTGACATCTCGGTCAAGCTCTGCAAGACGAAATATGGTAAACTAAGAGTTCACTGCCCCTTTAAATGTAACAGGAGTTTAATGTGGTATAAATAAACTATGTTGTAATGACCCTCACACGTAACAAATTTTTGAATGATATACACCATTTCATCCCATGGATGCATCAACCAGCTCCTAGGGACACCCTTCTTCCAGTTAACAGATGAAAACCTCGACCTGGACATGAATTGGGTCCATGATTTTTCCTTGAATTGTTCTAAGGATACAACGTATTTCTAGACTGAGATTTTAATCCCCTTACAAGGATGCTATGCACAAAAGCTCTGTCTAGTTAACACTGAAGCATTCATGAAAAATCAAAAGCACATTGAATTTTCAATGCATAAAAACAGAGTCTATGGAGATTCTTTAAAATATAACGATGGATGAAATCTGTTACAAGATACGGTTCAATGATCTAACGATAAAATCTTCAAGCTATCACCATAAATACCATTTGTGAGAATTTCTAATCAAATCGACAAAGTAATAAACATGGAAATAACAGTAAACACTATGCATTCTATTCAAATTCAATAACTACTAAGGAAATGAAATTAACAGTATACCAATCCACGCAGGGCCCATCCACATTTCAATGGTACACTGAAGTAAACTCAAGCAATGAGATTATTAACGCATAGAAACTACTGGAGTAAAACCGTAACTATATTCAAGTGTTGAAGGTTGCAATCACATACAAGAGTTCTGTTCTCAAACGATACACAGAGATAATAATCATAACTGTTATTGAAAACAAAATAACGCGCAGTCTTTATCTGCCTATCCCTATCTAAATCGAATGTAAATTCATTAAGAAGATGTTTCTGCTTTTACAATGGAGCGATTTTTGGTCATTTCTAATCTAAACCGATTTCCAAAAAACAAAATAAAACCGGTTTGGGAAACCTTGGCTTTTACTGCCTTTGTAACCAAAAGTCTAGGGTTTGATCAGTGTTGACCACATAACCAGGAGCTTTTGATTTGTTGTAGAATCGATTTTTCACCATGCATGTACATTCAGGATCTCATTCCTATCCATTGATTTGGCTTGCATGTCATGCCACGTGTCAGATGGTAAACCATTTACATGATGTTATGACTTCCTGTAATCTTTTTGTTGAAAATTCGTAATTTCTAACATAAAAATTCATAAATTAACTTTACTGTAATCTAACAACTATAATTCTATTAACTAATCAATTTTGATGGATATAAGGGGTCTATGGAGGAAAGAGATAGACAAATGATGATGTTTCTAGAAGAAAAAGATGGTAATGGAATGGTACCAACATCTCCCCCAAGCTTAATGATTTAGCATGTCCTCATGCTAATCCTGATGTGCTGCCTCTATACTCTATTCCTAAATGTACCTCTGCTGCTTTTAACAATGCATCTATGTTCTTCTTAGCTTGGGCATCTTTCTGAATGTGGAGCTCATGTTTCAAACTCTTGTATTTCTCCTTGAGGGCTTTATTTTGAGTATACCATTTAGTTGCCCACTTACAAATATCAATTTGTTCAACCTTGAGCTCTTTGATTTGCTCCTTAAGCTTCTCATTCTTCTACTGGGTTTTCTTACTCTGAGTTTTCAACATCTCATTCTCCCCGTTAATGACCTTTTCTAGCATGTTGGCCTCCATTAGTTCTTATTTTAACTTTTCAATTTGCTTTTCCAGCCTCCTTTGTTTCTTAGTTACAGGTGGTGACGCTTTTCCTTGCCTATTGTTGCTTTCAACCTTCATTTCAGCTTCTAGTCTAGGCTATGAGTGAGCACTACTCTCGATGTCCATCGGTGCATGTGCATTTGATTATGGTTGATCTTCTTATGGCTAGGTATTTTGTGCTCTCCTGGATCTTCTTGTATAGGTAGTGAAAATTTTATCTTGCTCCATTTTCTGGATAGCCTCTTGTCTCATCTTTCTCATCCTCACACTACTGCTAGGTGGAGGGACATTGCTTGGCTTGCGCACAGGGATCTCTTCATCAATTTCAATCATAAATCCTGACTGCTCTTGTTGTTCTTGCTCATCCTCTCCATCTTTGATTTGATTGGAAACTAGAAATTCCTTCCATGTCTTTCCCCTTTTCTGCACTTCAAATTCAATGAGAATTTTAATTAACCCGAAATGATACAAGATTTTGTCCTCATTACCTTTTTGCTTTTGGATATTTTTTGACATCTTGGTCAAGCTCTGCAAGAGGAAATATGGTAAACTAAGGGTGCACTGCCCCTTTAAATGTAACAGGAGTTTGATGTGGTATAAATAGACTATGTTGTAACGATCCTCACACGTAACAAATTTTTGAATGATATACACCATTTCGTCCCATGGATGCATCAGCCAGCTCCTAGGGACACCCTTCTTCCAGTTAACAGATGAAATCCTCGACCTGAACATGAATTGGGTCCATGATTTTTCCTTCAATTGTTTTGTTTTGAAGTACATTTCTCCTTCTGGGCTGATCCCTAAGGATTGTGCTATGGTGTCTTCTAAGATCCTAAATGAGAAATTGCCTATCAATGCTTTCTCCCCATTAAATGTAAAGGAAAATTGTTTAGTTACTTCCTCATTGCTCCCATTAAACTTCTCCAAGAAGGGTAGCCATTGTTTTTCTCTTAAAATTACAATACACTCATCGTGGTACTAAGAACTATCAAATGTGTTTGGCTCTATGCTATTAGTCATTTTGACAGAGAAACTCCTACTCTAAGCCTCTTCATTTGTGCTTACTAATTTAACAAGGGTATTTCGGTTTGTTACCTCTTCTTTTCGCTCCACACAACTGACATGGTGGCACCCTCTGTTCTTCGAGATCAACTCCTTCAATGGCTTAAGCAGTGACCGGATGACTGTCCTTGAATTATGGCAGAGGTGGAAACTTGTGAGCCCAGTTACTATGCTTTCCTTTCGTATCACTTTCTGTTCTCGGCCTTTGTTTTTGAAATCACAACACTTGAATTTCTAGTATGGAACGCCCTTTTTAACAACCGACTTGACCCAATTCACTATAATAATAACAGAGCATATTCATATTTCAATGATAGAGGAGTAGCTGTACTCGGTTATATGAGTACCATCATGAGAACGTTGTAAGCATGTATGGAGTACTGAAGTATAATAACGGATAGTTGTTTGCATGAGTCAACTTGGTCGAACGATGATGTTATAACTTGGCCGATTCAAAAACAATGAATGAAACCATGTAACATTTGGATTTCGAATAGTTCACCACCTATCCCTTGCTCATTGGTACTTGGCCAAATAGGGAGATGTTGGACCGATAGTAAGGTTTGATGGCCAATAAGGAGTTAATAACAAGGCTGGGAGGGTGGTATAATAGAGGATTTAAAAATCGTAGGAGGAGTATGGGGAAAGGCTAGAATGTTGAGAAATGATAGAAATTAGGAATATGAAAAGGGTGATGGATATATAGGTGTTTTCGAAATTGATCATAAGCAGTCATAGTCATCACATTTAACACTAAAATAATCTAAGAATTTAAATGTTAAAAATAAAAATTACAACAATACATTACACTTTTATTGGTTGATCAAGAGTTGAGTTGGCATGCATAGGTAGGACTGGTCTTTCTTGTTCAGATATGACTAATCTTTGCTGTCCATAACAGGTACCTCTTAGATGAATTTGGATACAACAGGTCCCTCAGAGATCTAGAGAATGTTTGTGCAGCTTCTTTGAAATATGGAAAAGAACTATATGTGTGCAGCTTCCTCGATCTTTGGTGTTTGATAGAGCCTCGGTGACAAGCAACCTTTGAATCTTTGTTGAAACTTTGTTGAAGCTCTGCTGAAGTAGCTTGAGATAGCAGTCTCTAACAGGTCCCTTTTATGTTTGTTGAATAGGTCCCTCTAATGTTGGTGCTGGTAACATGGTGTTCTAAACAAGTCCCACTGCATAGTGCTTAAACAAGTCCCTCTTTGATTAGAACAAAGACAAAAACAACTTCTTTATTGAAATACTGGAGTGCTCAAACAAACTCTTTGAGAATTTAGAATGAGGAGATAAACTCTTTGAGAATTTACATTGAGGAGATGAGATAAGAAAAAAAAAATGTTGATGCTTCTCTCCCACTAAAGCTTTGACTTGTCCTCAAGTCATTATGAAATTGATGAATCAATAGGAAACAAAAAGAGCAAGGAATTCTTACTAGCCAAACAATTGGTTTTCAAGTAAGAATTCTGGGTTAGAGTGTGCCAGAGTCTAGTTTTCACATCTAAACCATTATTATTTAATTATTTAATTATTTTATTTTTTTGTTTAAATTTTTATTTTTTTATTTTTTTTAATTTCTAAATGGAAATGAAATGAACTAAGGTAGAGATGCTACAGCTGAAGGCTACAATATCTCAACCTCCCTTTGCTGAGATACAGTTTGAAGAAAATCCTCCTTGGTGATGGGCTTATGATAGAGTTTCAACCTATGGCCATTGACAAGAAAGGGGTGACCTTCTCCATCAATGGTAATAAGCTAGACTGATCCATTCTCATAAACCTGAACTATTTCATATGGGCCCATCCAATGTGTGGTAAATTTGGCTTTATGATCTCTGAATTTAGAGTCAAAGAGTAAAGCCCAGTCTCCTTCTTTGAACTGTTTCTTTTTGATATGTGCATCATGCCACTGCTTCCTTTGTTTCTGCATGAGGAGTGTTGTCTCCTCTTCTTGCTGCCTCATTTCATCCAGCTGGTTCAATTGCTGAATTCTTTCTTGTTGTGCTTCATTAAGATCCATTCCCAAATCTGTAGCCATCTTAAAAGTATGTATTTGAAACTCAATAGGAAGCACTACCTCTTTTCCATACACCAACTAATATGGTGTAAATCCTGTATTATTCTTCCACGTGATTCTATAAGTCTAGAGTGCATCTTTGAGCTTCTCCTCCCAATTCTTTATGTTCATTGCTACGGTCTTAGTGATAATTCCTTCCAATGTTTTATTTGTCGATCCCGCCTGGCCATTGGCCTTTGGATGGTAAGGTGTACTTCTTTTGTGCTTGATTTGATATTTTTCTGTGATGTCCTTAACTAACTTTGAAGTAAACTGAGTACCTTGATCTGTTACTATCTCCCTTGGTACTCCATACCTTACAAAAATTTCTTCAAAAAGGAAGTTTACCACTATTTGTTTAGTTTCCCAGACTAGTGCTTTGGCTTCAACCCATTTTGTCACGTAATCACTACATACTAGGATGTACTTCTTACCATTGGAAGTTGGATTGATGGGTCCTATGAAATCTAGAGCCCATTTTTCAAATGGCACTAGGTGTACTTGAGGCTAAAGTGGCATCTCATCTGTAGTTGTTGGCCTACCCATTCTTTGACAGCTATCACAAATCTTCACGTACTTCTTGGAATCCTTAAAAATAGATGGCCAGTAGTATGCAAGACTAAGAATCTTGAATGTTGTTCGTTTAGTTGCAAAATTCCCACCACACGGTTCATCATGGCAAGATTTTAAAATATCAATTATTTCATCATTTCCTACACATCGTCTAATAATCATATCATAACCAGTGTAAAATAAATCTCCATTAACCAATGAGTATCGAGCACCTTGTTTGATTAACCTCTTCTTTTCCTTCGGAGTAAAATATGGAGGTGTTCTTCTTGTGGACAAGTAATTGGCCAAGTCAGCATACCAAGGATTCACTCTTGAAATTGCAAATGAATTTTCATCTGGAAAAGAATCTTCAATTGGAACAACCTCACCTTGATTTTGTAGTCTAGAAAGAAAATCTACCACCTGATTCTCCTTACCTACTCTATATAACACTGTGATGTTAAATTCCCGTAATAATAACAACCATCTGGTAATTCTGCCACTAGTTACTGGTTTATTCATTAAATGCTTAATGGCAGAATGGTCAGTATGTACAAAAACCTCATAACCAGTTATATAATGTTGGAATTTATTCACAGCATGTATGACTACAAGCATTTCTTTTTCTGTGACTGTGTAGTTTAATTCTGCAGGTGTTAGATTTTTGCTAATGAAATAGATGGCATGATGACAAGAATCCTCTTTTTGGCCTAATGAGGCACTATTGTAGTATCAGATGCATCTATAAATATGTGAAATGGTAGGTTCCAGTTAGGTCCTTTTAAGACTGGTGTGGTTGATAACTTTCCTTTGAGTGTTTCAAATGCTTGCTGACAATTATCATTCCAGTTGAAAGGTGCATCTTTGGCTAAAAGCTTAAACAAAGCTAAAGCTATTCTACTAAAATGCTCAATAAATCTTCTATAATAGCTTGCATACCCAAGAAAACTTCTTACCTCTTTTTGAGTCTTCAGAATTGGCAAATCGACAATGATTTGGATTTTTCATGGATCAAATTTAATGCCATGAGAAGAGATATAGTGTCCTAATACTATCCCTTCATTTAACATCATAAAACACTTTTCGTTGCTCAGGGATAGATTAGCTTCAATAAATATCTTTAGAACTTTTCCAAGATTCGTTAATGCATGCTCAAATGAATCACCATACACTGAAAAATCATCCATATAAACTTCAACACAATCATGAACTAAATCAACAAAGATAGCTAATACAGCTCTCTGAAATGTAGCTCTAGCATCGCAAAGTACAAATGGCAAAACATTATAAGCATAGGTGCCCCAAGGACAAGTAAAAGTGGTTTTGTCCTGGTCCTCTAAGGCTATCCTGATCTGGTTGTAGCCACTGAAACCATCAAGAAAAGAGAATGATGATTTCTCAGCTAATGTGTCTAGCACTTGGCCAATAAATGGTAGTGGGAAATAATCTTTGAGGGTTGCTTTGTTCAATTGCTTGTAGTCAACACAAATCCTCCACTTACCATTTTTCTTGGGCACTATTACCAATGGGGATACCCACTGACTGTCAGAGATAGGATAGATAAAATTGAATTTCACCAGTTTTTGTAATTCCTCTCTAACAATATCCTGAAGCATGGGGTTCATTCGTGTGTGGTTGCCTCACTGGTTTGATATTGCTATCTGTATAAATACGGTGAGTGCATGTTTCAGGGTGTATTCCATGGATTTTGGTGTAGTCCAAAGCAAATGCTTTCTGGTATTTTCTCAATAATTGAATCAATTTCTCTTCTGGAGATGAGTCTAGGTGAGTGCCAATATTCAAAGTTTTTCCTGGACTAATCTCTATGGTCTTACTCTGTGCGTTTGTGATAGATTGGATAGGAAAAATGTTGTGAAATGTTGTTTGCAAAGAATGAATGGTGCATTTTTCTTGAAAATTTTGTGCCAAAAGTTCATCTACAACATGGTATTGGTCATTCCTCAATTCTTTGGAAACATCATGTTGAGAGAGGAAGAATTCTACCAAATCATCATTATTATGTTCTTGAAAATCATAGATTTGGTTGATGCTGAAAACAGATTGAACTTCTACCTTATGATTGTATTTATCATCAAGCCATAAATTGTGTGCTACTGCTGGTGATTGTGCTGATGGGTAAAGAGTGAGTTGATTTCTTTCAGTTCCTTGTGAAATGATCATATTACCCGATCTACATCCTATGAATGCATCAACAGTTGCTAACTATGGTCTACCAAGGATGATAGGGTGTCCTCCTAAATTGGATTTTGGCTGGAGAACTAAAAATTCCACTGGATACTTCCAAGAGTCCAGTAAAACATTTATGTCCTCCAAAATCCCTTCAGGAATCCCTTTAGACCTATCAGCGAGTTCTAGAACAATTGTTGTGTGCTGCAACTTTGTGAGCTGGAGCATTTTCATGGTTTCAAGAGTCATCACATTTATTGCGGCCCCAAGATCAATTAAGGTGTTTGGAATATGTATGTTGTTAATTATTGTAGTGACTTTGGGAATACCAGGATCAACATACTTTTCCATTGAAATGGTGTTTTTCATAAGGCCAGCTAAATGTCTAATAACATGAATGGTTTGTGGATCAACTCTTTTCCTAGTAGGCTTCTTAAGGCACAGTTCTTTGATGGCTTTAGTATATATGGAAATGTCTTTTATGGCTTGTAGTAGCAGAATTTTTATATAGACATTCTTTAGCTCATATAAAACATCAAATTGCGGTATAGACATGGGAAGCTTTGTTTGGACCAATCAGTCTGGAAAGGGTGGTGGATGCAACAGTTGCATTTGTTTGTGTTTGATGTCATAATTTTGTTTCCTTTGAATGTGAGTTTCATTTTCATTTTCTTCATTTTCTCCTTGTTTTTCAACTGCTGGAGATTCTTTGTGAAGTACCTTACCAGACCTCAAATTGATATTTTGCAAGGGTAATGTTGGATATGAGGGTCCCTCATCTACATTGTAAGCTGGTCTCTCAGCTCTGTTATTTGGATTTGGTACTGGTTGAGCAGGGATTTGAGTAGGTCTAGGAGGTTGTGGGTTAGATGGAAGTTGTAATTGTGGTGGATTTATTGGTGGAGGAGTAGGCAATGCTTGTTGAGTGGGTTGGGGTTGATGTCGGTAAACAGCTTGCTGCTGAGGATATTGTTGATATGATTGAGGATATGGCGAATATGGCTGATGGTATTGTTGATATGGCTGTCAATATGGTTGGTATGGTTGAGGGTATGGTTGATATTGTTGAGAGTATTGCTGAGATGGTCTCCATTGTTGTTGTGGGCAACTTTGGTGCTGCCATGGCATGGGTACATTCCATGAATTCTGAGCATACATCTGATCATGTGCAGGAAATTGCAAATTATGGTTTGGGAAAATACCTTGAGGTGGAGGTCTTGGCTGCCATGGTCTCTTGCGCCCATAAAATACACATTCTCCATATCTGTATTGGCTACCACATTACAATTATGCAAAATCTTGACTTTAGAGCAATGAAATATATCATGATTTTTAGTACAAAAGGCACAAACTTGAATGTTTTCTAATGGGGAATCTTTTAAGGCATGTTTCTTTTGGCATTTTGGACAAAGGATAACCATCATTTGATCTTCCTCCTCTTTTCTTTTCTTAGCTTGAAGAGTGTCAATTTGAGTATCTGATGTACTCAATGGATTTGTTTTGAATTCATCTAACAAATTTCCTATTTTAGCTTGTGTGACACTTGCCGAAGCAGATTTTGTGGCTTTGGATGATATGGTTCTCTTTCCAATTTTGGCTTTGCTCCTAGAATACTTTTCACATAGATCAACAATCTTTTCAAAAGGTAAGGTGGAAATATCACCTCTGCCCATCAAATTAAGATCATCTAAGTATTCCTCTTGAATGCCCTTCAAAAATATTGTTCTAATGAGATCAAGAGAAATGGATCGATGTTTTGATTTTTCTAAATTGTAAGCAAATCGTTCTAAGTACTATTCTAAAATTTTATCCTCTTGTTGATTCATCCTAAAGATATCATCTTTCGAATCCTTTGATCTACAATAAGGTTGGTATTTCCTTAGGAATATTCTTCTCATTTCATCCCAATCAGTTATTGCATGCTCACCAAGTCCCATGAACCATCTTAGTGTTGATGCCTTTAATGTTGCTGGGAAGAGTCTAAGCCTATGGGCATCATTTGTGTAACCATATGTTTGACATACAATGTCAAACTCAAACAAGAATGAATCTGTGTCTTCTGAAGCCATGCCATAAAAGTTTGGTAACACTGAAGGAGGTATGTTTTTCATTTTTATTTCCTCATCCTGATTGTCTTCTAGTTCGTGGATAGGAAATTTAAAGGTTCATTCTTCCTCCTCTCCTTGATCATTTTGTTGTTCAGGAGTGGGTCTTCTTGCTGATCCTCCTCCTTCCTCAACCATTTTTATAGATTCCTCTGGTGATTTGATTGCTTGTTCAGTATCACGCGTTCCAAAGAGTTGTTCTAGAGATTGTTGAGTTATTTTTCTACTTTCTCTCTTTGTAGAAGATTCGGGGAGATGTTTCTTTTGAGATTCGTGTGCCAATAGGATTTGTCTCTCAATAAGTGTAAGTCTTTGGCCTAATTTGTGTTTATCCTCTAATTTTCTGTATGGTGGTTTCCTCAGCTAGTGTTGTGTGTTCAGGTTTTCCCAAAGGGTCTGCTCCTGGTGATAGGTTAGTTTTTGGATGGGGGGTTTTTGTGAATCTACCTCTATTATCTCTAGATCTAGGCATAAGCAAACATGAATTCTAAAGTGACAATGAAATCTATGTTGTGTTTTTGTTTACTTAAATTTTTTTATATTTTGATTTATTTCGAAATCCTCTAACTACACCTCCCCGGCAACGACGCCAAAATGTAGTGGCCGATCTAGGGTGCTAGATTAGACTAGATTTATTATCAACCAGGGTAAGTAAACTTCGAGGCATGTGTCTAAAGTATATAGACATAAAGGATTCCTAACTAAGTGTGTATTGTGATAGGCTACAATACTCCTTTACAGAAGGTTAAGATATGTTTCCTCTCACCTTAACACTCAGATCACCTAAGTTATCTAACTGTCCTAAGGATACAACATATTGCTAGACTGAGATTTTAATCCCCTTACAAGGATGCTATGCACAAAAGATCTGTCTAGTTAACACTAAAGCATTAATGAAATATCAAAAGCACACTGAATATTCAATGCATAATAATAGAGTCTATGGAGATGCTTTAAAATATAACGGTGGATCAAATCCCTTACAAGATATGGTTCAATGATCTAACGATAAAATCTTCAAGTATCACTATAGATACCATTTGTGAGAGTTTCTAATCAAATCGACAAAGTCATAAACATGGTAACACTAAACAGTATGCATTCTATTCAAATTCAAAAACTGCTAAGGAAACGAAATTAACAGTATACCAATCCATGCAGGGCCCATCCACGTTTCAATGGTACACTGAAGTAAACTCAAGCAATGAGAGTATTAACGCATAGAAACTGTTAAAGTAAAACTGTAACTATATTCAAGTGCAGAAGATTGCAATCACATACAAGAGTTCCATTCTAAAACGATACATAGAGATAATAATCGTAACTGTTCTTGAAAACAAAAAAATGCATAGTCTTTATCTACCTATCCCTATCTGAATCGAATGTACATTCATTAAGCAGATGTTTTTGCTTTTACAATGGAGTGATTTTTGGTCATTTCTAATCTAAACTAATTTCCAAAAAAACAAAACGAAACCGGTTTGGGAAACCATGGCTTTTACTGCCTTTGTAACCAAAAGGTTGGGGTTTGACCAGCGCTGATTACATAATCAAGAGCTTCTGATTTGTTGTAGAATCGATTTTTCACCATGCGTGCACATTTAGGATGTCATTCCTATCCATTGGTTTGTCTTTCCATCATGACACGTGTCAGATGATAAACTATTTACAGGATGTTATGACTTCTTGTAATCTTTTTGTTGAAAATTCCTAATTTCTAACATAAAAATTCATAAATTAGCTTTAATGTAAACTCAAAACTATAATGCTATTAACTAATCAAATTCGATGGATATAAGGGGTCTATGGAGGAAAAAGATAGACACATGATGATGTTTCTAGAAGAAAAAGATGGTAATGGAATGGTACCAACAGGGATTTTAGAGGCTTAATGAATATGCCATGGAACATATGCATATCTTTTTTGTTCCCAATAAGAAATGATTGCTTCATCAGTGGAGCCTATGTCTGATGGGAGTATGTGGAAAGGGAAGTATAGAAGTAGATCACTCCAGTAGAAAGTAGTGTATGATGCATCAGTAGGAGAAGGGATCAAGGAATAAGAAGGGAGGACATGAAAAATATTGCAAGGATTTATTTATTTCCATAGGTTATTTTTCGGTGACTAGAGAAGGACCAGGAATGTGGAGCTTCAAGAAAAGTTAGTGTTTCAAGAAAAGCAGGTCTATTCATGTATGCTACAATGAAGGGTGGTGGTGGGAAGGGGGAACCTAGACCATGAGAAACATGTCAAAAAATAGTTCGAGTAACATTGAGGGAAACACATGAGAAGCTGCAAAGTGAAAGGGGCAATTTTTGTAGCATGTGGAATTTTTCGTGTGCAGTGATGTCCCTGTCGGAAATTTGTTTTGTTAAAATCTTTCAAACAACATTAACAATAGGTGTTTCAGGGTGGACAACCTCAGAGACACGTGACAACATTTGTCGATAAATTTCTAATTTTGTTTCTAGTTTTGATGGATATTTCATGTTGTAGCGCAAAGCAACATGCTGAGACAAAACTGGTTGGAAATCGATGTTTTCTCTCCATGTGTATAGCATGTTAGAGTTTTGTACATTTAACTTGTCATAATTATGAGCAAGGACATATTTCTCTCATCCACTATCATCAATGATCAAAGAGGAGGCGGGATTCAAATCGCGTGGAACTCCATAGCGGAAAACAAGAGTAGGACCTTTTTAGTGAAGACATGAAAAGGGGTGGCAATTTGTATGTCGTTGAACACAATTAAAAATATTCAAATAGTCCTAAAGGTGAGAGGATGAAAATATGAATGGCGATGGGAGGATGCATGCGTCATTCTTTGTAGAGATGTGTACATAAGGTCCATGTTGTTCAGGAGGGTGAGGATTCCAAGTAGAAATGTGTTCATCAAAAAAGGACCTGGATGTATACATCATGACTTGGTCATCCCCATTGAGGTTTTCCATATCAGGTTTATGTTTTAGCCAAAGGAAAATTTGTATGTGTGCGAAGCCCCTATGTTGCCACTCATACCTACAAGGATGAAAAAGGAAATTTTATTAGGCTATTGTACATCCAAGCAAAGAAACTAAAAGGAGAAGCATGGTCAGGGAGAAACCTCTAATAGGAGTCCTTTCCATGTAAACGTTTTTGCAAGACCTCTTTTAGGAAGATTGAGAATAAACAATGAATGTACTGTGCCACAAGATGTGGATTGGTGATTATATTCTTTTATTTCCACCGACACAACTTAGATGAATCTAAGAGGGGGCTGCTAGGCATGACCATGTGGATGGCATGCCATTTTGTGTCAGCTAGACTTAAGGTGAGGAAGAAAGTAGGATACCTATTTGTATGGTCAAATTAATGAGTTCAACTCTCGGTTTTTACCAGAATGAGAGTTTCCCTCTAAGGCCTGATCCGAGATGCATAATCTGGTCATGGAAGCATGGAATCATGCTTGTCATGGAGGCGTACATGAAGGTCTAAAACTATCATTGGAAATCCCTCTTCAAGGTTTCTCTTCACAAAAGCAATAACAATTGCTTGATTAAGATGCCACAACATAGCATTGTATAACTAATACTAGAATCCTCGATGTTGGGCAAAACAATTATCATAGTAGCGATTGAGGTGAACAACATATTCTTGCATTTCAACTCTTCTAAGATGTGGTTGACCAATCATGGCAGACCCTGTGGAATTCCATAACAAAGAGGCCTTCTGTGGTATATTCATTGATAGCAGAGGGGGAAACAGAGGGCCAGGAAAGTGAAATAGTGGAATTAGGTTGGGGAGACTGTAGGTAGTTGCGTATTTCTTCAAGATCAGTATGGAAATTAGGGATTGCTAATAAAAAATAGGATGGTTGGATGATTGTTGGAGTGGGGTGTGCAGGATGTTATCATCGAAAGTAGGGAAGTCAAGTCATGGATTAGGAGAGGAGGGGGAGATGTGGCAGATGAGAGAAGACATATCAGTAGGGTGAGTCGGAAAGGGAAATATTGGAGCTTGGTCCAATTGGGCATCCTTGTAGTAGGGGTCATGGGTTAGTTTGTACTCTAAAGATGCAAGAACATGTGTCCCGCCAACAATGAAATCATACGTTTTATGGTTAGAGCCATGCCTAGTAACAATGACAATGTCCAATTTGGAAACCAAGTGTTGTAAAATGTTGGCGATGGTAGTGATGTCTTATGGGAAAAAAACAATATGGCCAATTTATTTGTACTGTCCACCTTATGCATGGGTGACTTGAAAAATTGGGTTTGACACATGATATGAGAATTTCTTCTATTTGTGTTAGAGCAACAATAACAAACAATTGGTCGCTAGGTTCCATGTTGTTCGCAAGGCAGAAATGGTGGGTGGATTTTGTAGTTGGGCATTGGAAGCAATAGAGGTTACCATGTAAGAATTTTGTTTTCATATTTGGGTGCGATACTTTGCATAATGAGTAGATATGAAAGGGAGAGGGGTCATCTATCCTTTCATGAAATTGATGGTGTGCATGGTTAAGGGTAGGGTTGACCAAAATATGGGGATGGCAGGGTGAAGGACGATGACTTAATGGTGGGGTGTGCAATATATATGGCAAAGAAGTGGTAGTGAATGGAGGAAGTTATAGGGTAGGTATAGTCGGAGCGGGGAATGTTGAAGGAGATGGGTTTGCAGGTGAAGCTTTAGGATGTTGGGGAACATAAACATTAGACGAGGGTATAGTTGGAAGGGTTTAGGTGTTTAAATCAACTTTATATTTTACCCATCTTTGTTCATTGGAGGTGTCTTTATTTTGTGCATAAAGGATTCTCTTTCGAGCATTTCTTGAGGGGTTTGTAGAAGACATTGGCATGTCCATCTTGATACAAACATGTGGACACAAATTCAAGTGAAATAGGAGATGAGACAGAGTTGTATTAAACACAAAGATAGAGTACATAGCGCACAAAAGAAAGAACTTCATTAGTGGGTATATTTTCGAAATTGTGCCTTCTAGCTTATAAAGTAGTTGTGTCTTTTGATAAAGTAGCTCAAGTTTAGTGGTCGAAGAAACCTTTTTATAATAGAGTTTATGTTTCTTTGAAATTATGCACTAATGCCATGCGATTAAAATTTTGTTGTTGGAAGTTCTCCAAAGCTACCTTTGGAGTGTAGAATGAGATTATAATCAATCTTATTTCAGCAAAGTATTTTTGTGGTGATCGATAACTATCTATCATTCATTTACCAAATAGATTTAAGTCAACCAAACAACAAACCATTGTAAGAAGCCAATGTTTGTATTTAGGTGCACGAAGAAAAATATAAAAGGATGTAAATATTCTATTTTGTTTAGAAGGAAGATGAAAAAAACATACATATTGTATGTAAAATTAAAAGATAGAGAATTATGGAAAGATGAAAGATGCAAGATGCATCATAGGTGTATATACATAAAGAATAGAAGTGCAATGATGAAGTGAACAAAAATAAGGGGGTTGACAAGGGACGAAATGAATATGAATGGAAAATCATATAGAAGTTATTGTTTACACTTCAAGCTAGCACAAGGAAAAGAAATATAATTTCAAATATGTCAAATAACTCGAGCAGTAGACATTTTTTTGATTTCCTGGAAGAGAAAGGAACACACAAATCTATAGGTGATTTCTTCTGAATTGATTAATACAAACTTCAAACATTCCAGACAATTGAAGATATTTGTTTTCAGAGACAGTGTGAAGAGGAAAGGATAGCATGAAACCCTTAAACGAAGCTCGTGGATAGCACCAGGATCCCTAGAGAGTATGAACAAGTATTTTTCTTGGACACCCATGAGTTCAATTTCGGAATTATCAAATGCGATGACATTTTCTAGTATGCCTATGTGGTCATGTAATTCAAATTTTAGCACATATCAATAGCCACATTCCGGGAATGGCCCACCATATTTTGTGTAGTGCCACATTCCATTTGAGTGGTCGACAACATTCTTCATGCATTGGATGCCATTCGATGAGAGAGGGCATACAAGGAAGTAGGAATCTTGAATGTCAATAGAGGTTATGATTCCACAAATCGAGAACCGTGTTTCTTTTCCAGTGGGATGTGAGTGTATGAGGTCAACAATTGTACATTTTGGGTGGCCACTCTTAGAAGGCATCGAGAATTTTTTATGAAACCATGATTGGAGATGTTTAGTCTCTGGAATGGCGGGATCTAGTATGAGGCCGGTGGTCGAGATAACCCCAACATTTCTTCCATTAAATTTGGCTATGCGACCCCCTTTGGTTGCAAGCATGATTGAAGCACCACAAGAGGTGACTTCAACGAGTTTCTTACCCAAGGTGTGGTAGTGATCCCCCTCATAAGGTGATGTCGATACTATAGCTAGACATGTCTTCCAAGATGAGGGTTTTCCTAGGTGTTTCAGATCCATCTCTTCGACGAATGGTGGAATTTGGAGAAGTGGGCCTGATAATGCCAATAATGTCGACAATTGGGTTGAGGTTTGCAGATTTTATTTCATCTATAGATTTAAAATGGAAACAATGGAAAGGAATTGCCAGAACATCATCTAAGGAAGGTTCAACAGCGGAAGTTGTAGAGAGGGAGACTTCCCATTTTCTATCCAGATGGTTGTAATTTGTGTTTTTTGGTTTCACAATGCCATTTGAAACCATGTAAAGCTTCTGAATTTGGACAAGGTCATGCAATGAATATGCCAAATCACCAAAGGCAGAGAGATGGATTGTATCATTGGCAGAATCAATGAGGTCAAATCCAAAGACTTTTCTGAAGCCTCGAGAATTCTTGTAGGAGTGAACAGATGTTTCTTCGAGCACCCTACATTGGATCGACCATTTTTTATGATATGGGCTTAGCACCTTGAATGGAATGGCAGCAAGAAAATTGGAGAACATCTGAATTGATGATGACAAATAATAATGTGTCGAAGAAGTAGATGATGCAAGGGCGTGCAACATTAAAGAATATGGTTGGTATGTTGATGTTTGTACAATTTGAAGGACTAGTTTCCCAATAAAAGTTGCATGACGTTCAAGATCTTCTAGTTCAATAATTTGTAGAGTCCTGAAAAGAAGAAAAGAAAGAGAAAATGAACATGACATTAGTCAGAGTGATAGTGTCTGAGAGAGGGAAGGAACAAGAAAACATCAAGAATATGGTGAAGAGTGCACATATGCATAGTTTTGCAAAAAAGTTCAACTGAATTCTTTGAGAATGATAATCAAGCCCAACTAGAGGGAACTAGAGGGGACATGGCCATTGTAAGTACATGAAAGAAATGTTATGTGCTGCAAGGTACCTTCAGAAAGGAAAATGTATTAGCATTGGGATGATGTCTTTATGGAAGTAATAAGGGTGAGTTCAATGATTTGAGTGATGGTTGGATCATTGTAGAGTCAATGGAAAACAAAATGATGGCATTAGTTATCAAGGAAATTTCCATGAGGATGAGGAAAGGAGGTGTCATGAAAGGTGAAAGCCTGTAAAATGTTCTCAACATTGGAAGAGAAGAAAAAATAAAGCAATGAGCGTGGTCGTTCACAAGATTGGCATACTTGGAGCCAAATGAAAGAAGAAATATTTACAATTTAGATTTTTGCCAATAGTCAAAGGTAAGGGGAAAGGAAAATTGAAATGTTTAAGCATAGAAAGTTGGTTGTCAATATATTGCATTTCAGAAACTCTATAAGTGTGTGTGTTGCATGTTGTGACAACACACATAGTATTCTAAGTTATATACGTAGTATAAAAATATTGATACTTTCCCTTTGAGTGCAAAAGACAATATGATTAGCACTTTTTCGATTCTCACATGTTTCTTATTGAAATTTTGGGGTAGTTATCCAGTTGAAGGAAGAAATATGATGTGTAGTAGCAACAACAAGAGATAAGGAATAGAACAACATAAAATGTAACTAGAAAAATCAACAGAATATTGTGACGTGAAGAGGCTAAATAGAGCACATGCACATTTACCAGCTAAGCAGAGGGAGAAATAAATCAGAGACAAGACACGTGGTAGAGGTCGTGGGGTTCCCAATGATAGAGACAATGATAGAGATGCTCGTCCGAGCAAGAATAAAGTGAGGATAAATGCACATAGGTGTGCCATTAATTAAATTATTGAGTAGAAGAGTCCTTGATGTTAGGATGTGCAAAAATGTTTCAAACCTTAATCAAAGGAAAATGTGAGATATTGATTAAATATACATGGGAAATTTAGGATTTTGAAACTTTGACATGATAATAATCTTTTTAAAAATCTTGCAAGTAGAAAGCCTTATTTAGAATATCAATGTGGTTTGTTTGAATAAACACATATAACAAAGTGTCCAGGACATAAAACATATCAATTTCGTGCGAGTGAGAATAAAATGAAAGTAAATACACATGGTCGGTCCATTAATTAGATTAATGAATAGAGTAGTCATTGAGGCCAAGATGCATCTAGAGGTTTTAAGTTGCAATTGTTAAAAAAATGTGGCATATTGATTAAATATATATCATATTTTTCGAGCATTGAAACCTTGACACTAGAAGAAATATTTTGGAAATTTGTGGAAAAAAAGGTCGATCAATAATATTAATTTGCCTTTGTACAAGGGTGTAAAACATGTGATCTTCTTACGAGGGGGAATAAAACAACATTAAATGTGCATATTCAGCTAACCATTGGTAATTAATGAATAAAATAGACAGCGAGAGCAAGATACATGCATAGAGAGTGGATCTATTTGGAGGTATTATTCCAAAATCTATGATAAGGGGCATATGAAATTTCACATTGATGTTTGGTATGATAAAAAAAACAAGGTTTCATATTAGTGGTTGGTGGGCCATAACATAGTTCGGAGATTCAAAATTTAGATATTTGTTTATTATTATATAGGACCAATGCTACATGTATTGGAAATTTCGAAAAGAATTTTTGGAATGTTATTAATCTGATATAACTCTATTATAAAGAGGTTCATCCAACCAATATACCAACAGGAATATCCTTTAAGTCCGAGGTATCAATGCCCTATCTGTTTTAGATATCTTGCTATCCTTGTCAGTGTCCAAATGCCCTATTTTTTCAAGTTTTGAATTCTAACTTAAGGTATTTCTATTCATTCCAATATCTAGACCCTCCAGAAGTATGAAAAAGAATTCAATAGAGCATAGCATCCACTCTTAAGTGGAACTTTCCGAGAATGGGCCAAATCTTAAAAGTGTTGGTATTACGAGTTGAAATGCAAGGAAACCACTGAAAATGGCTGTGTAGTGTTATAGTGTCGGGATGGAAGATAACAAATTAACAAAGGATTCGTCCACAAAACCAAACAAGCTCATGGATTTTCTCTCTCCTCCTAATGGTTGGTGTGGCAGCAAAAAGTTAGGATCTGATAAAAGAGATATGACAAACATCGGTTGGATGTGTTAAGGGACGCGTTGCAACCAACAATTGGTTGCGACAAGTGAAACATGGAGGTTGACATAATGACGATGTGCCAACAATGCTGACATGTGGTAGGCAAATTTGGCAGTTTCAAGGCTCACAACAGGCTAAAAAAGGATGACACGTGGCATTATTCAAAAGGTGACATGTGAAATATATGTGGCAGTGATGGTGTCACATATGGGAGATCAACGATCGTAGGTTGATGCATATTCTGCATCCAAGTGAAACCTTTGATTGAAGGGCTCTGACATAGGGGCTAGACTGCGGTCACGTGAAGAGCCAAAGGACCAAGGGTCAAACATAAAAGGTGATCGGTGATAGGAAATTGGCAAATTGACATGCCGAGAACCAAGGTTACTCCTCCGATTGGAAATCATCAATAGAGAGGGCTCTTATTTGGGGGCTAGATCCACTGTCACAAAGAATTCAAAGTAATCAAGGGTGTCATGTGGCATTATTCAAAATGTGACACATGAAAGATATGTGTTAGTGATGACATCATGTATGGGAGATAATGATCATAGGTTGAGGCGTACTGTGCATTGAAGTGAAACCTCTGATTGATAACATTTGATAGAAGGGCTCTGATAAGGTGGCTAGACTACAGTCATGTCAAGAGCCACATGACTAAGGCCCAAATGCAAGAGGTGACTGACGATCGATAATCAGTGTATTGACATGACATGCACCAAGGTTACGTCTCCAATTGGAAATCTCCAACTGGAAATCTCCAACAAAGAGGGCTCCAATTTGGGGCTTCACTTATTTCCTCTCCACATACATCAATGTTATAGACATATTTGGGCACTGTAAACCCAATCTTATATGTCCATAAACCAAGGGCTTCTAAGCCCCTAAAAGTGTTGTTTCATACCCTAAAGGAACAAGGTCAAGTGATTACATCATCTCCTAGAAGTTCTCCATGAAAAACTGCTCATAACTGGTCAAAACTGGACCATCTCACCTGCTCCATGGTCAAGGTGTGATGCATCCAAACTAATGCACACAGGGGGTGTGATGCATACTGAAAACCCCTTCTATTGGGTGTGATGGGCGAGAGTAGACAAATGGTAGAGACAGTTTGCAAGGTGGATGATCATGGAATCTTCCAGAAACTTCTCCTATGACACTTGCCTCTCTGAATTCGCCCAGGGATGAGTAAGAGATCATGAAATCTCCAAGTGGAACTGAGAATGATCAGAGAAATGACAGTAATAAAAAACCCATAAGCTGACTCACCCACCTGCAAACATCTATATATGGATCCCTCATTCTAGAGATCCAGAGGCTGGAATTTTGCATCTTGTAAGGAAGTGATGTTGGTTTATTTATGGAACATCATAGTGTTGGGTGATCTGGCTTTTCATGAGGTGAAGAAGGCTTTCATGATGGGAGGATGGTGCTGGGTCAGATCAATGGGTTGTAATCCTCTCTTCTACTACTTCTATCAATAAAGCTATTTGAGTTTTCCTCCATATTCTTGTATGCCTTGAATCTTGAATTGATATATGCATTTGTATGGTCAATATATATCTGATCCTATATTGTTTATGATTATAGATATTTATGCTTTAATGGTATTATATTGCTTTGACTCTACAAGTGTTCTTTGAAGTAGGACAAGTGAGGAAGGAGTAGCAAATATCTGTCAAAGGCGAGAGGAAACAAGCAAGGAGCCAAATAGAATACTGATGTTGGTACTCTCTGCTTCTCTCTCATCTATTTCTCATAAAGGAAAATGCAAGTAACTTTAGTTAGTTTGTTTCTAAGATAGCTACTTGTCTTAGTGGGACTAGTAGCTGTGAATGGACACTAGTTTTCCTGATAACAAAATGGCGACTCCACTGGGGAGCGAATAGCTTGTTTGCTTGTTTCTAGTTTGTTTGCTTTATAAACCACAGATGAAGCTTGAAGTTAAGCTAGCTAGCCTTCGAACTGCTTTTGCTATGTAACTGCAAAGTAGATAAATGTTGCTTTAGTCAATCTCTTGGTTAGTTTATGAATTAAACATTTGACTTGAAAACATCCTAAGTTCCCTGGTGGTGGCTCAAGTAACCTAATTAGATCAACTCCTATGTCTTGTATTTACTGACTATCATTAGCTTAGCCTAAATCCTTGAACTAAGCTACAAATCGTGACAAGAAATCAAGACCAATCTCATCTCTAGACCATCACACTGTCTCCCTTTGACAATCTGGATGCATTGCACATCCCGTGTGTTGTAGGTGATATGCATCCCTGCTTCCCTGTGTTACAGGTGCGGTGATCATATAAGACTATTTCTGCCTCTAGATTTTGGTTTTTCTTCATTCTCTTCAGCTTGATTCAAGAGTTTTGCTATCTGTGATTAGTATACCACTGTTAAGACTCCCTTCCTTTGCATTATTCAGCCTCCATTGTAAAAATAATTGTGAATGTTTTTAGGTATTTTTCACCATTTATAGTTATCCTTTGCAAATAGTAGCTTAATCAAATTGTCGTCTTTTGATTTGAAAGTCTCGTAAGTGTCACTTTCAGTCAAAGAAAAGAATCCTCCTCTTATTGATAATTGATTACACTATTACTCTTTTATTTGATTTGAATTAATAATATTTCAAGTGTCGAAAGTAGTTTTCAATTCAAAATCGCAAAGTGTCGTCCTTGTCTTCCTTTCGTCTTTTGAAAAAGAAAATTGTTAGTATTGTCGCTTTGAAAGAAAAGATAGTTTAGATTTGTACCTAGCATTCTTTTTGTCATTCACACATTAAGAAAGCAGAAAACAAATACATGCATGTGCATTTGTATTTATACTACTTGTGGAGATTGATTTAGGAGAGTGCATCTTAGTGTGTGCTCTCTGGTCTATGTTGAAAGAATTTTGCTTCTCTTTCCTTAGTAGCTAGGATTTTCATTGCAAAAAGAGAGTAAACGACTATTTATCATCTTAGATTGCATATTTAGGAGTTGTATATCTACATCATGCGGTGAACCTTCAAGGAAAACTTCTTAAGAAATATCAACTTTAAAATAAATTTTAATGAACATAAAAACACTTTGGAACCTAACGCACAACATTTAGAAGTCTAGGCTAGAGACGTATTCCGGCGTCGTAAAGCTTGGTAACTATTGCTTTCATCATAGGTTGGGTGATTCCTCCTCTTCGAGACAAAAATTTCCAGTATAGACTTGTGCTCCCATGTACCGTCGAGTATATGTTGGGAGACCACAATATGCTATATCCTTTACCCTTAGGAAGTCGTGTCTACTGCCCTATCGATCACAATACACTAAACACAACATTTGGGAAGATTGATTCCCAATTCGTAAAAAGCACTCTACAATTTTGTGATTGGTTTGGTAATCCTTTTGTCTATATTTCCAGAGTAGTCACTTTCGTTTCTTTTCAGACTCCTTAAAAGAAAAGTTCCATCTGAGCACTTGTCACTTCAGGCTCATTAAAAATCCAAGGTGACTAGAATCATCTTTAGCTTTTTCTTGACTCTTAAAAATTGAAAAATCAAGTTGTGTTAAAGTGTCATAAAATTCATTTAATTTGGAATAACATTTTCCCCTTTTTATTTTGAGTTGATCAAGTAATCCACAATCATGGAAGAAATTCAATTAAAACCCCGTCCTTCATGGAGACTAATGAGTCAACCATCTTTGGATCTGGAAACGAAACCATTCCGGGCCAAGCAAACTCATTTAACTGGGTCAAAGTCTCTTGGTTTGTTTGAAACTTGTGTTCCAACATCCTCAGAGACTCCAGTTACTCCAATTATTTCTGGTATCCCTGCCTCTACAGAAGAAGTTCCACAGTTACAAGAGGACATTAAAACTGATCCTAGTGTAATGGTAAACACTTTTATTCCTGAACCAGCTCCATTTGGGGTTGATTCGGAAGGTGTTACCCCTCCGGCATCTGTCACTGCAGAGTTTATACCTTCTTCCACACCATAAATATTTTATGGACCTAATGGTCTACCTCTTCCGCCTGGACTGATTGCTATAGAAGAAATTACGTAGGATCTTCCATCCAGTACTCCATTGCATTTTGGAACTGGGATCCACCTATATAATTCTACTTTAGAAGTTAGTCTCCCTTCATCGCAAGTTCCTATAGAATCGCTAGGAAATCTTTTGGATAGACTCGATATGTTTGAACAACCATCGACATCTAGGATTGTTTCGTCCGAACAACAGCAGCAGAACCTCCTACCGCCACTCCGACAATGTTCGCTGGTATACCATCTATCCCAACTAGCTCTCAACTACTAGATGAAGTCCACCCAGGGATTGTTTTGATAGTATGGTCTGTTCCCATTTGTTCATCCGGAATAATATCTGGAATTTCTTATGTTTAGTCTCAGCAAATTGATCCTTCACAACAGTATCAATTTGGGCAGTCTGGTCTCCAAAGGCCAATCTTTCCTTTGAGCACTGGATTGTTGCCATATGGGGAGAATTACACCCTTTCATTATTCCCTCTGGGAGAACAACCATATGAGAGTTCACAATAGAATTCGGATCAAGCTGGAATCAGATACAGTGGTTGGGTGCCATTACTTCATCAACAGCGAAGAGTTTATATTCAATGTAGCCAAATCTACCTATGTCGAATATCCCCACTACACCAGCTATTGTGATAGTGTCGCAAGTACAGGCATTGTCTGTTGTATGTCAACCTCAAGTCTCTCAGGTCGTAATACAACAACCTCTTGTCTCCATGACATAACCACAATCGCCAATTAGTGGCTCCTTAACTGGAGCGACTCAGGCTCAAACAGGTACTATGACCCCTCATCTTGGTCAAACATCCTGTATTGGACAACAGCAAATGGCTTCACAACCATGGCTGGTGCAAATCAAAAACCACAATTTCAACAAGCTTACCAAGGACCCGAGCAACAAGGATTTGCAGGTAATGGGAAGACGTATATTCAAAATGGTCACTATCAATCATATCATAATGGTTATGCCCATCAACCTTATCAAAGTTATCATCATCAAATACATTATGTTGGTATGCAAAGACTCACTGCTCAGGTGATCCCATCTTATCCTGGGTATGCTTCATCAAACCTAAATCAACAGTTGCCTTTCATAGCAACTTTAGAATTACCAGATCTAAATCGGCTAACAAATGATCCAATTTCTTATGCCCCTTGGTGGTCGGTGATTCCTCATAAACTTTTGTCAGATATTCCTAAATTCAATGGAAATACGGGTGAAGATCCATCGAATCATTTGAGGACCTTTCATCTGTGGTGTTCGTCCAACACTCTTAATAATGAGTCGATTAGGCTTTTCCTTTTTCAGCGAACGTTAACTGGTCTGACAACAAAATGGTGCATCAAATTTCCTAGAGCTTCATTTGATAACTTCAGCACCCTTGCGACCACCTTTTTAACCCATTTTCAGTTACCAATAAGGTATGAAACAGGAACGGAGCTTCTTACCAATTTTAAGCAAACGAAAAACCACTCACATATATGATCATATTCATGAGTGTCGGCATTGTCGTCGAATGGTGAAAACATATGTTCCTGATCAGCTCCTAGCTAATGGTTTATTAAATCATTGTTGCCTTTTATTACAGAAGATGTGGCTAAAGGGGAGGTTTTCACTGAAGAGAAAGTCATCGCTCGTGCACAATATCTAGACTTGATCTATACTCAGTCTAGCACGCTCTATGATAAAATCCTTAATGCTCCTAGAGAGTTTTGCATTCCTCCTCCTCCTAAATCAAACAAAGACTCTCATTTCGGCGATGGCATGATAGGTACAACAAGCACGAAAACTGCAAAGGCTACATCTAAGAAAGCCCGCATGATTTTGAGTCAAAATGCAAATGAAAAACTTCTTGCCTCAGAGGTTAATGCTGTGTCGACCGACAAGGGAAAAAAACCGAAGCAACCAAGGGGAAAGAAGAAAGTGAAATGAAAAAAGACGAAACTGGATGATTCGTCTCCTGGAAAACCTTCTGCAAACCCTTCTAGAAAAATGAAACCCAGTCAGCCATGCTTTATATGCGATGAGGATCATTAGACAAGAGATTGTCCACATAAAGCTGAGGTTAAGAAATTCTTCAAGAACTCAAAAACCTCAGCGGTATTGACTGATTCATTTTCGAACCCAGAAACCAATCTGGTTGCTAGCGACAATGCTTCCCCATCCCAAGTGCTTATGTTTTCCATTTCAAAATAGCAAAATGATGCTTTGATATCGACAAGGAAAAACGATTACGGGAATCCACAGTTATTGAACAACAAGGCTACCGATCAACCTAGTAGTTCGATAACAACTTCAACCAAAGTTGTGCCACCCATCATTCCTGAATTAACGATAAAGCCGCCAAAGGGAGTAGTACACAAATCAACATTTAATCCTCATGCCAGAGTAGCACAAAATTATAATATAGTGGAGGACCTGGCCCAATCACCGTCCACTATGTTGACACTTGAAGTACTGCAAAATTGCCCCTCCCAAAAGCAGGCTCTATTATCAGCAATAGGTGGGATTGGCCTAGCAGATTCCAATCATGTGGCCTTTAATCATAAAGGATATGAACCTTAGTTACCAACTCAATTCGCTTTCTTCATTCAAGTGAAATGCCTCAACAAAACTGTTCATCGAACAATTATTGATGAGGGGGCATCCACATGTATTATGTCAATGAGTTGCTAGAAAACTTTAGGCTCACCACCATTGTCACGATCATCAATGACGTTAAAAGCATTTGATGGACGGACATACAACCTGTATGGGATTTTAAGTAACTTGAAATTTGAACTGGGGGGCAAAATGATAGAAACCGATGTTGAAGTTATCGATGGAAACCTTGATTACAACATCCTACTAGGAAGGCCCTAGATTTATGCTATGGCCATTGTTGTGTCGACATACTTCAGAAAGATTGCATTTCCTTTTCAACGAGGAATTACAATCATCAACCAACAAACCTTTATCCCAAACAGTTCACAAGTTACGGGAAGCATTCCGACGATCCACGGAAGCTCTCAATCACTTCAAAATATTGGAGTAGGCATACTAAAAGACCCTACATTGATGGATACTTCTGCCCTACTACCTCCAAACAATCTGGTGGAAGTGGCCATAGGGGGAACCTGCAATATGGTATCTTCTATTCAAAGGATTTCTGAACATGATGTTAGCATGGATCACACCAAGTATTGCCTCCAAGCCCCATACAAATATTGTAGCAGTCAATGTTCTCGGCTTGGGCAGTAAACCCAAAGAAATTCTCATCGAGCGTTTGGGTAGATAGGTCTAAGGAATATGGTATCTCTTCAGATCCTTGGTCGCATGTACATTCTATAGATGAAGGAATCATTTAGTTGATGATGATAGGAGAGGCACCATGGGAAGATTACCACAATTGTTCCCATTTTCTGGATTACAATGAAGATTCTTCCAGTGACCTTAATCATCTTTCAGTTTTTGATTTCCTCTCAAATATTGTAAATACGGTGGATTCCAAGCAAAACCTGCCCAATATTGAAGAAACTATCGCCATAAATATCTCAATCAAACCATATGTTGTAGAGAATATTCATGTTGGTAAATCTTGTTCTTCATCAGAACTAGAAGTATATTACGCTCTCTTTCACGAGTTTAGAGATGTCTTCACATGGTCATATGAAGAAATGCTAGGCATTGACTCGAGCATAGTTGAACATGAAATTAAGATGTATCCAAATGTAAAACCGATACGACAACGACTTCGACAGGTGCACTCGAAGAAAGCCGCTGCCATTAAGGCAAAAGTTGAGAAACTTTTACATGCTGGTTTAATTTACCCGGTTCCTCTAACTAATTAGGTATCGAATATTGTTCCTGTGATGAGAAAGCAAGGAACAATTAGACTGTGCGTCAATTACAGGGATGTAAATCAAGCTTGTCCAAAGGACAACTACCCTACATCCTTCATCGACCAGATAACTGATGAATGCACCAGATGCGTAATCTTTTCGTTTATGTATGGATTTTTCGGGTATAATCAAATAAATATCTGCCCACAGGACCAGTCGAAGACTGCATTTAGTTTTTCGTGGGGCACATTCACATACCGTAAGCTAAATTTCGGTTTAAAGAATGTAGTGGCAACCTTTCAGAGGGCAATGAATTATGCCTTCCATGACATCAAGAACATCGTTCAACCATATCTCGATGATCTTATGGCTCATTCGCGAAGGTGGACCGATCATCCGTAGCATTTGAGAGCTATATTTCTACGTTGCTGACACTACAAGATACGACTCAATCTGCACAAGTGTGTGTTTTGTGTTAGTTCTAGTCGTTTATTTGGCTTTATGGTTTCAAAGGATGGGATTCATCTCGACCCATGTAAGGTTTAGGCAATCATTGATATGCCTCCACCTTCAAATTTTCTTCAGATTCAGGAACTCCAAGGGAAATAAAACTTTCTGAGGAGGTTCATTTCAAATTACGTCGAACTTGCTAAAGGTTATACGCGTCTTTTGAATAAAGAAGTGCCCTTCAACTAGGATCAGGTGGTGTAAGCTTCCTTTGATGCTCTAAAGGAATCCCTAAGAAAAGCATCATTAATGTACGCTCCTGACTATCAAAAAGACTTTAACCTATATCTAGCTGCAGCAGATACAACCATCGCAATGGTTTTAGTTCAAGAAGAGAATGGAATTGAACATCCCGTCTATTATTTAAGTTGAAACTCAAATGATACAGAAAGCAAGTACTCCTATGGTGAAAATCTGGTTGTTGCAGTTGTTCAAGCAATACAGAGATTTCAACACTATATCCTCTTTTCCAAAACTACCATTTTATCAGATTGCAACCCAATGACTTACATTTTGTCGTGTTAGTTGCTTCAGGAAAAATATTCGAAATGGATAGCTATTTTGCAAGAGTTTGATCTGGAATTCATAAAATCCAAATCAAAGAAATCTCTGGTTTTCGCAGAGTTACTATGCCACTTCCCGTCATCGTCCAACGATTGAACATCCAAAGCATCAATCATGGATGAATCTTTGTTTTTGATATCATTGAGCGATCTATGGTACAGAGATATAATCATCTATATCCAAACCCAAACGTATAGGCCTAATACCTCTCACTTAGAACAACGACATACTCGATACCAAGAAAAAGACTACATGATCGTTGATGATACACTTTACCATCATGGTATCGATATAGTTTTGTGAAGGTGCCTCACCCATGAGGAGGCTGAAAAGGTCCTGAATGACTGTTATTCAAGCATGTGTGGGGGGCATCGATCTGGTTATGCTACAGCAAAAAATATTTTACGAGCAGGTTACTTTTGGCCAATAATGTTCAAAGATTGCTTAACCGCAGTCAGAAGTTGCCATGCTTGTCAAATCTTCGACCACAAAACGAGAATACCACCCACACCTCTGCATCCAGTAGTTGTTGTTGGGCCATTCACCAAATGGGGCATAGATTTCATGACATGTAACCCCACCTCGGCTAGGGGGGTACATCATAGTCGCAGTTGACTATTTTACGAAATGGGCCCAGGTGATGCCTATATTAAACAACAACGGTGGAACGACTTCTCTTTTCTCTTTCAATCATGTAGTCTCCATATTCGGTGTTCCACAAGCTATAGTCACAGATCATGTATCACATTTCTGCAATTACATGATGGTTGAATTGGTTGCTAAATTAGGATTGTTCCACGACAACTCTACTCTATATTATCCACAAGTAACGGGAAAGTTGAGGAGATCAAAAAAGTCTTGAAGTGCACGCTACAAAGCATGATTGGAGTCCATAAATGGAGTTGACACCTAATCCTGTACTTAGCCTTGTGAGCATACTGAACATCGGTAAGAAATGCAATCGGATTTACACCCTTTCAGCTGGTGTATGGCCTGGAAGGAGTCTTACAAGTTCGGTGCAAAATTTCATCTCTTATGCTCTCAGGCGACCTTCTCCCTGGAACTTCAGAGGAAGAGGCTCATCTCTTGGAATTAATCCAACTGGATGAAACCCATCATGATGCCACCTTGGCTAATGAAGCGCATAAGAAACAAGTCAAGGCGCAATTTGACAAGAATGTCAAACCCGTGTCTTCTCAGAAGGTGACCTGGTCTTACTTTACGATCAGGAATCCGATAAATTGGGAGCAGGTAAGTTCCAGTCTTTGTGGATGGGTCCCTAGGTAAAAGCATGTTAATGTGTATCAATTTTTCCCTTTTTCTGGCAAAGAAGTTTTATAAAAATAAATGGAGTTGGCATGTTTACTCTTAAATTTACAAAATCATCAAGAATTAGGTGGTGGTAAAAGAAGACAAAACATGTCAATTTAAATTCAATTTCATGTCATATTTTTTCTAAAATTTAATATATATTTTTATCTACTTTATTCATTTTCTTTGAAAGATATTCATTAATATTTTACATAAATTTTTAAAAAGTGACAAATTTGCGACCCCCCATTTCTCTATTGATTTGTGCTTTTTAATTCCAATTTCTTTAAGAGATGTGTTGTAAACATTCTAAAGATTGCTAAACAAATTTAAAAATAAAAATTAAGCATATTTTTTAATTATGATTAAAATACTAGTAAAAAGGATAATCGTTTTGTATATATAAAACTGCGACCCAAGAAACTATCCTTTCAAGTTTATAAAATCAATTTTTTTTAATAGAAATTTGAAAATAACATATAACAAAATGTTAAAATTATTTTTTGAAAATTTTTAAAATATATTTTAAATTTTTTATATACATATTTTATATTATTCCAAATATAATATATAAAATTATTTGTTTAGAAATTCTAATTCTATTTTTATATATATTTTTAAAGAGTTTTAGCATTTCATTTAACGTTACATATTTAAACCTGCATATTTAAAAAAGTTATTTATATTTTGTGAGTGATTAAACATAGCTTTTACCAATATTTACTATGAGTTGACTTATTTACAAATTTAGTATTTGCTTTTTATAATATTATTTATATTTTCTGAACCCATTAAATAGGTTCACTATAGCTTTTACCAAAATTTATTTTCAGTTAGCTTTGTTACAAATTTAGCATTTATTTTTTCTAATTAACAAGTAAAACTCAACTCATTTAATTGATATTCTTATATTCATTTTTTAATCTTTTTTCAATAGAATATTTTTTGCTTTTTCCATATAATGAGACACATTAACATGCTTTTACCCCCTATATTGTTAAGCGTGTGTTAGCAAAAGGAGCCTACGAGCTAGTAGATTACGATGGGATTTTACTGTCACAACACCAAAACGGGTTGTACCTTAAGCATTACTATGCTTGGCTAAGCGTAGTAATCTCTTCATATGCTTTTGTTACATTTTTGTTTTTGTTAAGAGTGATCATTTTGGTCAGGTAATCCAATTTTGCATTCGCTGCAGATGTCGAATCTATTGGAATCATTTGTTGGATACGTCGATGGAGCGATTCGTAGTACGCGGAACCTATCTTTTGTAGCCTGGGCCATCTTTGATCCAACCAACGAGTTAGTGAGTTTCAGAGGGGTATGTATTGCTTGATCAATGAAAAACATCGCTGAATATAGCACGTTGATAGAGCTCCTCTCTAATGCCATCGCGCATGGCATATGCCGACTTATCGTCAGGCTAGACTCACAACTTTTCATTCTAAAACGTACCGGCATCTATTCCGTTCAGAATCCAGCTATCTATTGTATGTTGCTAAGGGTCAAAATTTTGGAAAGGCAGTTTGATTCTATTCAATATCAACACATTTCTAGAAACTTAAACACATTAACCGATTCATTAACAAATTATGTGTTAGATAGACATTTGCAACATTTATAAAATAAAATCATTTCATCAACATTTGCATCAGGATCATATAACTTAACCAAAATAAAGCTCCGAAAATCAAAAATATATATGACTGTTTATAGTTTTTCACATAATGTTCTATGTCCAGGAAAAAATCAGTCATATGACCCAAAAACTCAAAAATGCAAGGAAGCACCCTAGACTAATGGTGTTGGTGATAACAAGTCACCGCCTATGCAATCATGCGTAAGAGCCAAGTCCATCGGCTTGGTAGACCAGTGATATGGCACTATAATCTCAGAGGTAACTCGTTGGTCCTCACATCCAGAATACCGAGGTTGAGGCCCTCAATCTGATCCTATAATATTGCAAGGGTCTCGGCTACATCCATATCACAAAGGATAGCCCTCCCTACAACCTTTCCTACTGGAACAGTAGCTGCTACCCTCAGGCACACTACTGGTCGCACTGGTCCAATATCTGCATGAACACGTGAGTTTTGATTAGTCTTGATAAACATTTAAAAAGCACAAGAACATTATAAAAGAAATAAATAAAGACATGGTCAAATATTTTACCTATGACACCCCACTGCTCATCGCCCGGCAGCACCAAATCTAGGTCACCTCGGAAATCCATCCTGGCATATGGATACTTGGCATAAATCATCTGTTGATGGTTGAACCACTTGAAGAAGGCATCAGAGAATGAAACTTGCAATTTACCAACATGTCTGGCCATAAGGTCAACCTACCTCTGCATCTGTGGCTCAGTCGGTGGTGGCAGACTGAGTGAAATGTATTATGGTTGCATCAGTGGGATCTTCTCCAAGGCAAAAGTGGTCAAAACAAAACCATAACCAAAGTTCTTGGATCTTTCGTTTTTCACTTTGGTATGATGTTCTTTTATCATCGAAAGTATTGCATCACACCAGTTGAATACCTTTGGTTCATGGCATTCCAAGGCATACTGCATATAGGACTTGTTGACTAAGTGAAGAGTCGCACTGCTAGCCAATCTAGCAAAGGTAAATAAAATAGTCCTCAAGGACTAGTTAGTGATGTCTCTAATACTGATCTTGTCATCCCTGCTTGGCTGAGATCCATCTCTACAGTATCGTCGAATATAATCCCTCACGGATTCGCCCCCACGGGAAGAACCTGATAGTGAGAGAGGGGCACCACGCCTCAATAAACCGGTCAAGAGGTAGATATCCTCAATAGTCAAAGGGATGGATTTACCTCTAATTTGGCACACTTGGTTGGTAGGATCCCATGCATCGAGGAAATATTGCAACGAGTTGATTTTTTGCCTCATGCTAGATATGTGGAAGAACTTGAGCAAACCACAGTTCTGCAATGCAGTTACCATACCTAGATCATGTAAGGAAACCATGTCCTCTTCTTCGTGCTCACATTCATGCCATGTAATGACCATCTTGCTCTGATGAATCTTTGAAAAATAAACAAGAGAAGAGTTAGGATCCTAGTCTAGCAAAAAACAGGCAAAATGTCCATGAAAAATCAGTGCAAAAGCTTTCCTCCTTGCGCCCATCACACCCTGGGTTTGTACTAGGTGAGATGCATACTGATTGGCCAATGGCCAGCCCAGTATGCATCGCACCTTTCGATGTATATTAGGTGCAATGAGGAGAGAATGAAATGTACAAACCCGAGAGGGCAGGAAAACATGCATAGAATTAGGAAAGGAAAGAATGCAATTGAAGAGCTCAAGTTTAGCTCCTACCTGGTCCAGACGTCACTGAAAATTGTCCACAGAATCTCCTAGAATTAGCTGATGAAAATCGAGAGGGTAATGCACCTCCAGAGCTCCAACAATCCCAAATTTGAATGAAATGGTACAATGAGAGGTAAAAACTACTTTTATGTTATTACTCACATAATTTAAGTAAGGTATTAGTTTTTTAACTCATTTTTTCGAGCATGTATGTACATTTCTAACTAGTTTAATGGAGCAATTGAATAGGTAGTATGACCATCAAGAGAACATAGTGTTAATTCCGAATCATTTACGCGATGTTCAAGCTCGTTAAAAAATAAACCTAGCAATGAGCATATGTTCCACCAGAGTTTAGGCTCATTAAAAAATGAACCGACCTATGGTAAAGAACCATTGTGATCGCATAATTATTAGCTTTTGAGCCTTGGTCATGTTCTTACCATCACCTCCACTCTTTTTTAGCCAATCATATGCCTCCATTTGATTGTTTACCCATTTTGAGGAATGGCTGCGATCAATGATTCTATTAGCCATCTTCTTTACACTATCATGATTGAAAAGTTCCAAACCTTACCTGGAACCAACTGCTATCAAAAATCATCACTCATTCCTCAGAAAACGAGTATCCTTTAAGCTCTTTTCATATGACTCATAAAATATGAAAAGATTGTCGAGCGATTGGCCTCTCTAGCTCATTAAAGCAATTGGAAGTGCCATCTCTCCTCTAGGTTTTAATATTTTTGGACCTGAGGGATCATTGCACAAAAATATCAAGCGCTTTTCTTTTTCGTCTCGTTAAAACTATTGAAAAGTCATCCCTTTCATATTATTTTATACTTTTTCAGACTTAAGGGATTATCCTACGAAAATGGATTACTGGAGTTTCCTTTCCGTCTCTTTTCAAAACCTCTAAAATTGAAAAAGACTGAGTTATCTTTGTCATTAAACTCATTGAAACAATAGCGACAAACTTGTCCATGGAGACAAGAGCGAGTTTCATTGTCGCTAGGCTCGTTAAAAAATAGCGACGGGTTTACTCGAAGGGAAAATTATAGAACAAGCATATGTTATCCTCCTCAAGCTTGAAAAAAATAAAAAGGTATTGGTCAGAAATGACTGGGGAAAATTGGGAACAAAACTTGAAGAAACTTTATTGGTAGCAGGTCGCTCTTGAACATGACACTTTCACTCCATCACCACGATCGAGTCAGGTTGGGTTATTCCATTCACCGGTCATATCACCATTGGTCCACTGTACCACCCCTTTTTTGGGTTAACGCTACCAATCCATTTCAGTGTCGCTGATATGTTTAAGAGAAATTTCTCAGAGAATTCATCAACCCAGCTTGTGTCTCATCCACTGCAATACCTTCATTCTTTCATGACCACCACCTTGAATCTTGTATCATCAGATCATTTTCACCTCCACAAAATCATTTTCTCCGTTTCATGTCGTAGATGTGGAATTCATTAAGGCCCTCCTACGACGGGTCACTTCTTGCGACACCAGCTTATTATCCAAGAAGTTGACTTAGGAACAACCTTTTCAGTACTTTGAAGCTTGCATGCCTCAATGGCAAGTTTTTCACTTCCTGCAACAAGTTTACATCAATGACCTTCAACAAAAAGATTTTGCGTGGTGTTTGACGTCAAGTCCCGTTTTCATACCACGTGAATTGTACTGCAGTACATTGGGGGTAATTATCATTATCGGTGATTCCT